>JAOTOM010004767.1:0-125000 GCA_034440615.1 Ashinkailepas kermadecensis | reverse complement strand
CCGGCCCAGCCAAGTTGTGCGTCGCTTGCGCCTATTGAACCGCCGCAGACGCAGAGCGGCCCGGTGCGGGACGTCGTCGGCCTCGGCAGCTGCCGGCCGGCCGCTACCTGGTGCCCGCCCAACGATCCGCTGGTGTCGTCCGTGCTACCCGTAGCAATCAAGCGCTCGTCATTAGTAAAGTCCTTACGTCGTCCGGGCAGCGGTGGTTACCACGGCGCACGATGCTATCAGAGCCGTCTGTGCTGCCGTGGTTACCATGGTGCACGATGCTACCAGAGCTATTCTGGCAGCTGTGGTTATCACGGCGCACGATGTGATCAAAGTCAATATCTCGGAGAACGACGCTGCCCACCGGTGTATGCCGTCTGAACAGTGCTTGGCGATTTTGACACTGGATTCCTACTCACCGTCGTGCACATTATTGGTTCCCTGTCGCCTGCTTCACGTGCATGCACAGACAATCTACATGTAGTGACTGTTGCATCGTGACTTTTAAGCTTCCTGCTGACGACCTCTCCCTTTCGTGGCAAGGCTGTGTAGTAGATAGTATATTGACCCGCGTAGTAAATAGTAAGTTCGCTCCAGTTGTAATCACACGAAGTCGGGGCCGCAGCGTAAACAACATAGACACACTGACACGCCTCGGAGAAAAAAAGCACTGCCACGGTCTGGTGGCTTTTTACAACACTCATTTTCGGAAGGTACGCATTTCTCTCTTGTATGCTAAGCTTACAAAAAAAAGTTCCACACGCACTGTAAAGGGATTCCGTTTATAACTTGCAATGGAAGGACCTGCTGCCCCCGTAAGCCATCGGAAGCATCACATTGCAACATAGGAAAACACTTTTGGTACAGTTGAGATGCGAACTGCACACTTTACTTTGAATCCAAGTGAAAAATATTTAGAGGGAATGGCGGACGATCTTAAGCGTTACTGCTCCGCACGAGGTACATCTTAATTTGTATGCGGACAGTCTTAATATGCGGACAGTCTTAAAAATAGCACAATGCGCCATTTATTGTCCCATCCCAGTCCGTCCCAGAACGACTGGAGGGAGGACGGCTTCCCAGTTTGTCCCAGAACGGCTCGGCGGAGCACTGCTTCCCAGTTCGTCCCAGAACTGATGGGCGGAGAACGGCTTCCCAGTTCGTCCCAGATAGCTGGGCGGAGCACGGCTTCCCAGTTCGCAGCGGTGGGTTTCAAGAGTCGGCAAGGTAAGCATTGTTTACCCATGCTTGGAAGCGGTGTGATGTTGCACAGACTTTTTGCAGTGAAAATGAGCACAAATATAACATAAATATACCAATACGTCGATACAATACCTCCCGCACAACATCCGCTGCTACCGCGCAGCATCCGCTGCTACCGCGCAGCATCCGCTGCTACCGCGCAACATCCGCTGCTACCGCGCAGCATCCGCTGCTACCGCGCAGCATCCGCTGCTTCCGCGCAGCATCCGCTGCTTCCGCGCAGCATCCGCTGCTTCCGCGCAACATCCGCTGCTCCCGCGCAACTGTGTTGAATTTGGCCAGCCTGCCACCGTGTGGTGATATCGGCTGTTCCGCGCAACTCCCGCTGCTCCCGCGCAACTCCCGCTGCTCCCGCGCAACTCCCGCTGCTACCGCGCAACATCCGCTGCTCCCGCGCAACTCCCGCTGCTACCGCGCAACGTCCGCTGCACCCGCGCAACGTCCGCTGCACCCGCGCAACACCAAACGCGACGAACCAGTGCAGGTTAACTCTCGATCATCGAACACGTGAACGCACATTGTGTGGTGTATGACAGAATGGTTAAATAACCCAGCCCACCCTCGGGCAGAAGCGCCGTCGGAATCGCGAGTGCGGTTCCGACGCGTCTCCGGACCATTATCGGTAGGCACACATCACCAGGACTGCCGCTGCTTTGGTGGAAATGGGCATAATTCGCCATCCCGAAGTTTCGGTCGGGTGAGCTTGTACCATTGGTCTGAGAACACGAACCAAAAAAAGAGACAAAATTAGGTCGTGAAGTACTTGTTGGAACAAGGCACAGGTGGCTGGCGATAAATTACAGCGACATTACCGGAGGTGTGACCGGCGACACACGTGCTGTCGGCGCCAGACGTTCGGACGGCGCCACTCTGTACCGCGGCGGGGCGCCCGCGCGGCAACACGCGACAAAAACGCGTCTGTCGGCCGAGCCGCCGCAGCTGCGCAGGTGTGGGCCGTACAATTACTGGCGCGAGATTCGCGATCCGTATGTCGGACAGGCGGCGGGGGCGGAGCGCCGTCAAGGTCGCCTGCACCCCCACGCCACGCCCCCTCCGCACTCGGCGTCTCTGTCGCCACCCCGAAGTCGGTCGGTGGCTGTGTCTCCGGGCGGACGCTAGACGTCGTGGCGAGACCACACCCCGACAGGCACTACACTACGTGCAGCCGATGGACAGACACCGCCGGCGTCTGTTCTGACCATTTCGGACGCGTTGCAGAGCGTCTCACATCGCAAACCTTGAGCCGTGACGGCAGAAATTTCCGCCGGACGCGCGCGTGACAGGACCGTCGGCCGTCGGCGATGGAGAGTGGCCATTAGTCGCGGCGTCGCCGGCCACCGCTGCACAGCCGTCTGGCCGCGCCGGGCCACGTGGCGCGCGCGTCAGCTGATCTGGCCCAGATCGGCCGGCTGTTGCCAGGGCGACCGAGCTGGCGGTGCCCGCCGCCCTCCGCCGCCGCGTCGTGCACTTTGGCAGGCGCGGATTCTGAGGTTGGGGGGTGCGACGGCGGGGCAGGCGGCCATCCAGACGAAGGTCACAGATACTGCGCCACTCCGAGGCCGCGATGCGAACACACGCGCCGAGGTGGCAGAAAGTGCAATGTGGTGTGACAGCCATGTGGTGTCATGTGATATCGGTGTGCCTGTTGACCGCGGTCGCAAATTACGGTCTATGACTGAAGGCGATTTTGTTTTGTTTCGACGGTCAAGTGTCAAACATCAATCGCGATCATGTTTGCAATGATCATGTTGATCATGCTTACCGGTTGCACGAAACCCGGACAAGGTCAAGGACAAGGACAAGATGGGGCGAGCTATGCTGTTATAAATATAACAAAACAGGCTATGCATTTTGTGCAGGGCTTTATCGTTATCGCATAATATTTCCGTGTGTAAGTGCTGTATGCTTTTGAGATTATGAGTTGTTTTTAGTTTCAGCTAAATCATGAATATCCAAGCTTCATCGAACATCAAAGGAGATATTTAGCATATCCTGCAGCATGCAGACAACACTTGTCGAGAGTCTAGGCAGTTTTGCGCGCCAGAGATGACGCCAGCTGCGTAGTTACTAATTTGAAGCATGGTATGAATATGTAAGCGCTATTCTCCGTATTTGCCATCACTTTTTCAAGACATACAACATCCATATCCCGTTGATATCAGGGAGCGCTCGCGTTCCGCGTTGTGGATGACGTTGCTGGCCTGCTTGACAGGGCGACAGTCTTATTTCTACGTTGTGGATGACGTTGCTGGGTTGCTTGACAGGGCGACAGTCTTATTGATACGTTGTGGATGACATGATTGAAATGTACAAAATTGTTAAAGGACTAGATCAGGTAAATTTGAATGACGCTCTTCAGTTTAGAGCATCACATAGGGGTCATCAATTCAGGTTAGACAAGTTGAGGTGTAGGAAAATTAAGTGACATCAGGTCTTCAGTCAAAGGGTTGTTGATCAGTGGAATAGGCTGCCTGGTGATGTTGTCGGGAGTTCCTCATTGAATGTATTTAAAAGTAGGGTGGATAATTTTTTTAGACAGGACAATCTTGTTTTTGAGTTCTAATTTATGATGGATGTGGTGAGATTATGCTAAGTGGGCACGGCACAGACCCCTTTAAGCAGGCATGGATGCAGTTTGAAAATTATTGGTAAGGCATTCAATCCACATGTGTTAAGAGGGATCAAGGGAACAGGGCTGGATAGCTAGAATAGACAGGCATTGATAGGTGTGTGGGATGCTTGTGGATGGTTTCCTGAGGATGATGTGATGTTTGGGGTGGGTCTTTTTACCAGGCTTATGGTATCTTCAATTTACAGATTTAACTGATGGGCCCTTGGGTCTCTTATTAAGTCTAAACACTTCATAACTTTATATAGGGTGTACCTAGCAGTGGATTCAGCACCTTCCTTCGGGATGTGATACTGATGAGATTGGCTATGGTAGCACAATGGGCATGATTGGAGGAGTTTGTAATTGTTGAGGAGTGTGTTATGCAATATCAGGTGAATGGTGCTAGATAGGCTGGGATATATAGCTCCCTAGGAACTTGAGATAATGGATTGATTTCGGTGAGAGCATGTACTTTTCTAGTATATTTTCTAGATAGGCTTAACACGGATGGGCCCTTGTGGCTCTTATTAAGCCTTAACACTTTATGACTTTATGACATTGCTGGGATGCTTGACAGGGCGACTGTCTTTTTGGTACGTTGTGGATGACGTTGCTGGTCTGCTTGACAGGGCGACCGTCTTATTTATACGTTGCTGGTCCACTTGACAGGGCGACAGTCTTATTGATACGTGTGTGGTGTTGCCAATGGCGTCAATAACGCTGGTGCATCTTCGTCGGTGCAAATAAACAGAAATATGGCGATGTCAGTTCACCCACCGCCGAGTCGCAAGCGCTTGAAACACTGCATGAGATCCGTGACGTTTGCCCGCTGTTACCACACAACACTGGCCGGGTCAAGGTTCCCGACTCTGATAACAGCCGGGGTCACACCGCCCGAGGAAGGTCGCCTCCTGGTGGCCGCAAGGAGAACTCGACGTCAGGCGGCCACCGTCGGCTCCGACGAGGAGAACTCGACGTCGGGCGGCCACCGTCGGCTCCGACGAGGAGGACTCGACGTCAGGCGGCCACCGTCAGTTCCGACGAGGAGGACTCGACGTTAGGCGGCCGCCGTCGGCTCCGACGGCGAGCACGTTCGATGCGGCCGCGGCCGGGCGTGTCTGCCACAGGCTCCAGGCTACATGCTCCAGGCTCCAGGCTACAGGCTACAGGCTACAGACCATCGGCCGCAGCCGGCCGTGCGGCCTCCGGTAGTGAGCCGGCCACGGTCAGCCGCCCTGACGTGGCCCCCACGTGGCGGCCGGAACTGCATCCGAACCACGCCGACAGACACACTGACGTGGGCGGCCGACTGCGCACCACGTGCCGACTTCACGGCCTTCCCCGCACGGACACCCTGCTGGAGAGAGCCGTCTGTCCTGTGCCGCACTTAACCCGGGAGACAGATGGACCCGGGAGAGACGGAGCTGACCTCCTGGACCCCGGAGAGAGATGACCCAAGAGAGATGGAGCTGACTTCCTTGACCCGGGATAGAGATGGACCCAAGAGAGATGGAGCTGACTTCCTTGACCCGGGAGAGAGATGGAGCCGAGAGAGATGAGCTGACCTCCTGGACCCGTGAGAGTCCCAGCCCCCCCCCCCCCATGTCTGACAGGGGATGGGGAGCACTGTCGCCATCCGCCAGGAGGACATCTGCACCCACGCCCATGACGGTGGTGAAAGCAGTGCCTCTGAATTATACAACGTTGTGGCATCAGCGCTGTCATTGTTTCCACTCTGTCGCTGCTGTTCACGGACACCCTGGCCTCGATCGCCCTGGACAGCTTCATCAGGATCCCGTGACAATGAAGGCCATACAGTGATCAGGCTTAGGAAGAGCAACGAGGGTCCACTTCAGTTAGGCCTATCAAGGAGGTTAAGGTAGGCCTATTAAGGTATGAAGGAGGCCTATTAAGGTAGGCCTCCTATCAAGGAGGCCTACCTTAATCACTACCATAACCAGGTTCCAAGGGAACTATCTACCCCACCTAACCTGGCACCGTTCGCTTCATAGTTCATAACACACCCCTCCGAACTCATGTCTCATCAATAATTTTCAAACGCCTGTATAGCTTATATGCCTGCTTAAAGTCGCCTGCACATTGCACTAGCATGCCAGCAAAATCTGACACCATCCACTATTGCTCCTGCTCAAATTGGAACTCTTCTCCAAACTAAAACATTCAGCGGAGTGCTTGGAGATCAGTCAAGGCCACATAGGTGAGGACACAGGTGCACGCTTGGTCACGAGTCGGGATTTTTTATCTTCAGTTTGTTTTAATCGCCGTCAAAGGGATGGTGGTATGGCTCTACCCTCTGCCCTGGTAAATATGTCATTCCACCGAACACAAATGTACGGTATCTACATAAGCTAAAGTTACTGGAGACTTATTAGTAACAAATGTCTGATGATATGGTTCATACCTAGTCATAGTTTGGACACATCTTCATTATTGACTGGCTACAGCATGCATGCTCATCAAAGGAAGGGAAGGATAGGAGGTCGGATACTCTTGTATGTGAGGCAAGTAATGAAATGTCATTCGGTAGAGGATAGGGTACATAGTGAAGGAGTAGAATATTTGTGGTTAGATACCATTCTGAAGAATGGAACAAGATTTAGGATTGGGGCATTCTATAGGCCACCAGACCAGAATGCAAAACACTGACAGGTTGATGCAGGAAGAGATAAGTAGAAGAGTGCATGGGAGAACTGTATTGTTGGGCGACTTCAACATAGCAGGGATGGGAGACAAAACTAGAGGTTTAAGCAAGTCAGGAAGCAGTTTCCAAGCTGGTTTTGAGGAATTTTGTCTTCTTCCAAATGGCACATGAACCTACAAGGGGAAATGGAATGTTAGATCTGGTGCTTACAAATAAGGAAAATTTTGTACAGAATGTAAGCATAGGAGAGATCTTCGGTTATAGTGATCACAACATTATACGCTTTTCCTCATATGTTGGAAGTGTAGGAGTCAATAAAGCACTGATTCCAGTTTTTGCTCAGGGGAATTACAATGAGTTCAGGAACTACCTAAATTAAATTCACTGGGAGGAGTTATTGAGGGCCTTAGATGCCTATGAAATGTGGAGAACGGTAAAAGACAAACTGTTCCAAGATCAGGATAAGTTCATTCCCAATAGGCAAATTAGATTAAGCAAGATTCAGCACCCTTCATGGCTGATCAAGGAAGTAAAACATTTACTGGAGTAAAAGAGCAGGCGTTTAAGAAACTAAAAATTTGTATATCTGAGGCAAATCTAAAATCATATAGAATAGCTAGAAATAAAGTTAGGAGGTGTGTTAGGGCATCTGCAAGGCTGGCTGAAGTCAAATTAGCTCGTGAATGTTCAGCAGGCAATGCTAAGAGATTCTTTAGTTTCCACAAATATAAGTATAAAGTGTAATGTTGGACCACTGGAGGTAGATGGAAATAATAGTGGTTGATGATTGTGATATAGTGGAGTCCCTAAGTAAGTAATTCTCATCAGTCTTTACTAAAGAGAATACTGGTACATTGGAAACAACTGAAAGCTATGCCATAATAGATGAAAGGTTGGAGGATCTTACAATAACAACAGAAGCTGTAGAAAGACAGTTGCAGAATATAAAACCTAATAAAGCTTCTGGGCCAGATGATATATATGCTAGGATCTTAGTAGAGTGTGCTAAAGCATTGGCAGTTCCCCTAGGTATTATTTTCAGGCGATCTATGGAGTATTCTGAAGTACCGGATGAATGGCGAAATGCAAATGTAGTACCGATTTTTAAAAAGGGAAGTATGAAGTGGATGGGAAACTACAGGCCAGTCAGTTTGACCTCAATAGTTTGCAAATTACTCGAAAAAAAACTTGTGAAACAGAATGTATAGACTCATTTAGATAGGCACAACCTTCTTAGGGATACCCAACATGGATTTCGATCTCAAAGACCTTGTTTAACTAACCTATTGGAGTTTATGGCGCATGTAACTAAAGAAGTAGACAATCAAAGCAGGATGAATGTAGTGTACCTGGACTTTAGCAAATATTTTGATAAAGTTCCACATGGGTGTTTAATTCAGCAACTAGAACAGCATGGGATTGATGGAAATATTATAGGTTGGATTGAAGTATGGTTAAGGGGAAGGAAATAAAGGGTAGTGTTAAATGGATGTAAATCTGAGTGCAAGGATGTCCTGAGTGAGTGGAGTGCCACAGGGCTCTGTTCTAGGGCCACTTCTCTTTATCACTTTGTGAATAGCATTGAGGTAGGGCTGAGGAATAGTGTTCAAATTTGATGATGACATCCAGCTGGTAGGAGTGGCTAACAGTAGTGATCAATTTAGTAATATTCAACTAGACATAGAGGACCTAAAAAGTGGGTTCATCAATGGCAGATGTCCTTCAACTATGAAAAATGTAAGGTTATGCATCTGGGATCTGGATATGAAACTTTCAGATATACAATAGGATGTAGGAAATTGGATGTTATTGAAGAGGAAAGAGATTTGGGTGTGTTAGTTTCAAATGATTTTAAAGTAGAAAAACAATGCGTCTCAGCTAGGAACAGGGCAATCTCAATGCTGGGAATCATTAATAGGAGTGTAGGGTATAAGAGCAAAGAAGTGAGGAAAAGGCTGTGCTTGGCCTATGTGCGACCCCACTTAGAATATTCTATACATGCATGGAACCCCTACTTATAAAAATATATAGATATGCTAGAAAGAGTGCAGCGCAAAGTCACTAGATTAATCAGTGGGCAAGGTAACTTAGAGTATGGGGAAATACTTATGGCATTAGATATGTACTCACTCAAGTATAGAAGATTAAGGGGTGATATGATTGAAATGTATAAAGTTATTAAAGGGTTAGATCAGGTCAATCTGAATGATGCACTTCTATTTAGACTATCGCATAGGGGTCATCAATTCAAGTTAGACAAATCAAGGTGTAGGACAGTTAAGCGACAACAGGTCTCCAGTCAAAGGATTTTTGATCAGTGGAATGGCCTGCCTGCTGATGTTGTGGGGGAGTCCGTCATTTATTGTATTTAAAAATAGGGTGGACAACTATTTTAGGTTGCAAATCTTGTTTTTTAGTTCTAAGGGGTGATGGATGGGGTGATATATATAATGCTAAGTGGGTGTGCACTGTACGGGCCCCTTTACGCGGGCGTGCATGGAGTTTGAAAAGTATTGGTAGGGCACTCAGGTTACATTTGTTACATGAGATCAACTGAATAGGCCTGGATAGGTAAGGTAGAAAAACATTGATGAGTGTGGGGATGCTGGTCCGTGTGCTATTGTTGAAACTTGGACCCTTATGTTTTGATCATGCTAATAAATTGAGTATTATACTAGCTGTATAGGGTATATTATACTACTGGTATTATATTATACTATATAGGGTGTACCTAGCAGTAGATTCAGCACCTTCCTTCGGGATGTGATACTAATGAGATTGACTATGACAGCACAATGGGGCATGATTGGAAGAGTTCGGAATTGTCGAGGAGGGTGTTATGCAATATCAGGTGAATGGTGCTAGATAGGCTGGGATAGGTAGTTCGCTTGGAACTTGAGATAATGGATTGATTGGGGTGTGATCATTTACTTTTCTGGTATCTTTTCTAGATAGGCTTAACCTAGATGGGCCCCTGTGGCCCTTATTGAGCCTTAATACTTTATGAACTTTATGCACTTTAATATTCAAGCCCATATCACAAGACAGAGATCGTCCGACACAGTTGGAAAATAATTACTGTTGACGGAAATATTAATCCACATACTAAAATAACCATGATGGTGAACATTAGGCAGAACACAAGTAGCAAGCTGACATTCATTCACAGATAAAGATGGAAATTAAGCAAAATAACACTGCATTAATAACTCAAGTTTTCGGTTCCAGACCATCGTCTGGAAATCATGCAAAACTACCTACTAAAATCATAATTCAAATACAACATAGCACGAACACATAGGAGTGGTGCTTCGATGCACGTCGGCAAGAGATAAGTGCATTTTACGGCAATTTCATACAATGATTTTAAAATATCTTATTGTTTGCCTCTTTTTTCTGCGTTGCTGTCGTCAGACGCACCATAGATTCGTTCCGCATTTGTCCGGCTCCGTTAATGGCTGTTGGCAGCCCAGTTAGGTGTGTGCAGCTTAAGGGATGCTAGGTTTCTTTACGACACCGCGGCTTGTGCAAGTCCAAGGAGATTTGCGACATTTCTCCCCAGTCGAAAACAAGTATATTTCTCACCCGTGATCCAGATGTATCTGATGAGAGAGTAGAGAACGGTACAGCTTGGACCTTCCGAAACGTGATTCAGATGTATCTGATGAGAGAACAGAGAACGCCGCGCACTTCTCCGTCCTTCACACAACATGGAACTTCGCTCACTGCCAACACGAAAAATGTGACCCACCGCGGAGGGCCGCGGTTCTCACGGTGCACCGTGAGGTTGAATTGCTATGCACGAAATGCAACGAAAGATCATAATATGGACGAGTCATGCTATGTCTTTCTTCAATGTTCGGTTGTCATTTTATGGTGAAGCATATATTCAAAGTTACGTGCGGCACCATGAATAGACAGGTCAGTTGCATTTCACCTCCGTAATCCCCTTCAATTTATATGGAGCGTAATATTAGAGATCTGATTCACAGTGGCCCATCTTGGTTAAGCCTGTGAAAGCAGGATACTATAAGCCTAGACAAAAAGATGCTCAACATCCTAAACTAAAACTAAAAACTATTTCCTGAATTTTAAAGATGCTATCCACCAGCATCCTACGCACCAACCAATGCCCACCCACCCACCTATCCACCTCAGCATATCTAGTTCTATTCACCCAATCGCGCCTAACATGCGTGGATCCTGGACATTGTGAGCTCCCTACAAGTCCCAATGCTCAATCCCTGAGCATGAAACAGTCCCTAGTTTCATGCTCTTCGAGCTGAGTTGCAGTCATTGAGTCAAATGAATTATTGCTGGTCTGGTGTGATGAGTGGGCTGAAGAACTCAACACCTGGCGCATCCACAAGTGCACTGACGCGCCCCAAACAGCAGCGTACATGTGTTCACATGTGTACCTTGCTGGTGGTGCCAATACCGGGGCTGGGGTGAATGACACGGCCCCGCTACCATGCACAACGACAGTGCACATTGAATGGACGTCTGAAAGCGCAAATCCAAACAAACAGGCTAAAATCACCGATAGGAGGATGTCGTTAGACGACTGTGGACCCGTCTGACCTCGAACATTCCCGCCACCACGCAAGAGGTGTGGGCAGGAATGTGACGTGCTGTTGCCGGGCTCTTGGTAGCGACAGGCCTGCAAACTGGCTTACTGGAAGGCGAGGCGAACGCAGCTGGGGAGGGGGGGAGCCAAGGTCACCACTTGCAGACGTGATGATCAATGCCCGAATACGGGAAAAACAAGACAGCAGTCGGCGCACCTTTGTGGCGTCCTACCTTACCTGGCAGGAGTAAGCTCCCTGCGCCCCACCACCGCGAGCTGAACTTCGTCCATCTATTTAGCCGGCGATATGGTCCATAGAGATACTCTTCCCTCCCGACTTTGACCTTCCAAGAACTGAGCCTGAACAGACGTTACTATCGGATTGAAACGGTACATCACGGAATAATCGCAGTCGAAGCGCTCTGAAATCCCGAGAAGAAATGCCGCGACATGAACGATTAAAGGACGCCATGCGCACGACTTTGCACGAGGTAGATTCATAAGGCCAAACAGAAACTGTCATGGGGGAAATCTTGATTGTCTTTAAAGGGAAAATAACCCATGAATTTCAAAGAGCACCTTGAAACTCGAACTTGTCTCTAGCTATTCTGAGAATATCCCGCCTCAGCAGTGAGCTTCAAGAGGGTTAAGCGAGGTCACTAACCTTGATTGACTAGGGATGTTTTTTGTCACACATAAATGCAGTGTAGAACATTTGACAGGCACTAATTTGAACTTGGCGAACGATTAATACTTGAGAATGCTAACCAAGTCGTGTGAAAGCTGCTCCGAGTCGCAGCGTACGCCCGGTGTTGCCTGCACGAATTTGACCCGGCCAGGCCTGTTAATCGTGCACGTTTCGAGATCAAATGTAATATCGATAGGTTCATGCCGGCCTAGGATATGCATTGTTGCTCAACTCGTCGTTCTATGTCAAACGAACTCGGTGCACATTACGGCTGAATTTTGCGGTGCCAGATGTTCTGGCACGCTTTGATCTTCGATCTGTATGGTAGGACCACTGGTTCACCGAGGCTCTAAAATTGGGTACCATTCCGATTTACCTCGTGACGCACAACGCGCTTATTTCTATTCCGTTGCTCTATCGCAGTTGGGGTTGAAATATCGAAGAGGTGGCAGTCGGCCCGGTTCATTAACACCATCCCTACCCTGGGACGCAGCTAGGGTTTTCTTAAGGGGGCGACCAGAAAGGTGGCGTGAAACAGAGAACACTGTCGGCGCGCGATGAGCGCCAAAAATGTCTGGTTTTGCGTGGTTAAAACGCAATATATATATATATATATATGTTATCTACATCAGCCTCACAAATATCGACCATCATCAAAAATAAGAGATCTCACTGATAAATCCTTGAAACATAGTTTTCTTATCTATCATATTAGGAAAAATTACACGTCATCAAGAAAGTACCAGGGAGGCCAGCGCTGTTTTTGGAAGCCCAGGCAGGGCGAATACAGAGGAATCTGGAGGCATGTACCCCTCATGGAAGGTGATGCTCCTCCCGCCGGGAAAAGGCTCCCCTCCGGGAAGGCTCAAGTGCATCCTTACCTCAAAATCTTCAGCCAGGGGATAAAGTTATGGGGAGGGGATGGGGATAAAGTTACGATTTTTCCGCCTCACCTCATTTGGGTGCCTCGGACCGCCCCTGGCTCCAGTCGTTGAATATCGTCGTCTCTTTATCCCGTCGCCGCCCTTGGATTCACAAGAGTCTACACGCGCATTAAAATAACATCCCCACATGTGCATTATGAAGGGCACGTGTTCGTGAGGTCTGACATTGTTGCCTGTCACTCCCGAGCAGATCCACGCCACGATTTCTGACGATCAAATGCATGTGCCATCTGATGACATGATGTTTACATTCCACAGCTCACCACGCAAACGCGACAAGAGCGCCCCCAAAAATAGCATGACTATTCGCAAAAAAACAGCATGAGTTAGGTTTCTTGGCAGCGCTAGGTTTTCACCGGAAGTGACCATCCTTGGCACCGACCCGGTCGTGGGCCCGTCACGTGGCCGAAAATGGCGTCACGTAGTGGAAGATGATGCCGCAACGCGGAGCTGCGTCACCGCGGTGAACACTCGTCACGTGGTAGATTCTTGTGTAAAACGGCGGATCCGCGGCGACGTGACGAACTCTTGTGCAACATAGCAGATGCTTACACGTGCATGTCTGTGTAGCCTATAGTTGCGACAGTGGGCGGTGCCCGGGTCACATGGTCACATGGCGGATACTTGCATGTACATGTCTGTGTAGCCTACAGTTGCGACAGTGGGCGGTGCCCGGGTCACATGGTCACATGGTCACATGTCGGATACTTACATGTACATGTCTGTGTAGCCTACAGTTGCGACAGTGGGCGGTGCCCGGGTCACGTGGTCACGTGGTCACATGGCGGACACTGACGGCTGGAGTTTGACGCTGAGGTTCCCGACCAACCAACTCACCCGACCAACTCGGGATCTACAACCATGATTCGAAACCCAAATTGTCAATGCTTTCACCTGAACACTAAGGGTACCAATGGATGTAATCCCTTAAAGATGTTGAGGGATGGGTGGGGCAAGCCCCCCCCCCCCACAAAAAAAAAGTATCTGATCATAGCAATGCAGCTAATGGTATCGACTGGAAATAATAAGCGTAATCATCGTCTTATTTCTCCCTCAACCACCCCACCCCGCACAAAAGCATGGGGGCGGTTCGTACTACGTATGCATGACAGCAGGGCACTCTTTAGTTCATCTAAGTTGGTGTCGCAATAACCGCGTAAATATAAGTTCAAGTGTGATTTGCATGAAGTGTATTAGATGTTAGTACACGTGGCACGAGTCTGGATCACCTGGTACACGCACCCGCTACACATACATTCGATGTTGGAACACGTGACACGGGTCTGGATCGCCCGGCACAGATCTGTGTCACAGGTGACGCAGAAATTTATAATTCCCTCTGACACGTTGCCCAGGACAATGGACTGCAAGGTTCTGCAAATATGCATGCGTTTCTTTGATCCATTGGATCGCCATACACTTATGTTGCATGAAAAGCATGCATATAATCTGAAAATGTGACGAGCCGCTGAGAACCAGGCGCTGTATTTCAGATGTCATCTTGCGAAGACACGCTCAACAATGCACCTTGAGTGACCAAGAACCTAAAGGCCCAGGTTTCAGCCGTCCACGAGCCTTGGTGACGTCATCAAAAAATGTGCTAACGTTTGAACGTCTCCCATCGGCGTACTTTCGCCACAAATACAGGCTTAGTAGCCAGCGCCAGTGAATGACACCGTGGCAGCAGCACACACCTCAGGCATTTGACAACTGTAGAAAGTCCTGTTTACCATTGATCCGCCGCAAACAATAGTAGCCATCACGGCTAGTGTTTTTGGTGCAGAAGTTACCTATCCTTTTTACAGGGTGATGCGCAACACAATGCGAGCCGTTTTTGTCGTGTCATCGACCCGACAGCCTGCACCTGATCCTCGCGAGGTCAGCTGCCAGCGCCTTACAACCGCCGCCAGGGCGTAGCAACCGGACCTGGCGATGGACGGCCGAAACGATTATCAAATATGTTCCTGTACTGTAGCGTCCACTGTTAACATTAACGTGCAGGAAAGGTGAGCCAAAGCCCATCTGTCTTCGTCTTCCCATGCCTGCCACCGACTGACACCGTGCGACCGTGTCCTCTGACTGACACCGTGTGACCGTGTCCTCTGTCTGACACATACTGACACCGTGCGACCGTGTCATCTGACTCCGTGTGACCGTGTCCTCTGGCTGACACAGACTGGCACCGAAAGTGACCATGTCCTCTGATTGGCACCAAAAGTGACCATTTCCTCTCATTGGCACCGAAAGTGACCATGTCCTCTGATTGGGACCACGTTATCTGTAATCAGGCATGCCCTCGAAAAAATAGCACTCGAGAAAGCTCACATGCAGAGGTATGTCACAAACAATGACGTTCCATGCAGGTACCAATAGTGTATCTATTTCTGGACAAAGCTCCGTAACAATGGCGCTCCATAGAGGTACCACTAGTGTATCTATTTCTGGACAAAGTTCCGTAACAATGGCGCTCCATGAAGGTACCACTAGTGGGGTACTTGGGCAGTTGTGGACGCAATGGTTAATTGAAAATAGCTGTGACTTGAATAAACTACATCCAGCTTTATGGATTGCTCTGATTTCTGCAACATTTGTTTACGAACCGGCCGGCTTCATGACATGGACTCGAGGGCCTCTCTCGGCATCGGCCGGTGTTCGGCGGGATAGTCTGACGACAGGGCGGCCGGCAGACACAGCGAGCGGGCCGTCACTGCCAGCTGGGACCTCTGCCGGAGTCGACGTGGTCGCTGCCGGCCACCGCCGCCACGAGCCCCGCATCTGGGTCAATAGTCTGCGCCAGCCGTCGCCGGTCGCCGGCGTGGCGCGGGCCGCAGAGTACGACCAATCGATGAGTTGGGCGGGGCCGTAGTCGGGCCGGCGCTGCTCCAGTCAGCTGACAGCGACCTGCCCCTCCCCCTCCTCCGGCGGCCGCGAGGTGGCGCCGAGCCGGCATACGCCACCCAGGTCGGCCCTCACGGGCCAGGTGCAGGGGCGTCACCAGGGAGTACGAAGGAGGGGGGGTGCACACCCCCATAGCATGGTCTGCGACCTCCTGGGACACCGGATTCTGCATATGAATTGTTGGGGGGGTGGAGGAAATAGAGCTCCCCTCCCCGACATTCCTGACATCAGTTACAACTCCGGGCAGGTCAAGAGCCCCTCCCCTTCCTGTCGAATAATCATGGCGACGGCCCTGGTCACGCCATATGGTCATTTTGGGTGGAAGCAAGTCTCTCCGCCTGAAAGCGCTTATACACGTGGTTGTGGGTATGAAGCGATTATCGCGCCAATGCTCGAAATATTCACCTTTTATGGTGAAAAGAAGCTACTGGAAATGCTGAGAATGCTCTGAAGACAAGGCATTTAGTTTCCTTTCATTATAATAATACAGACAAGGATTGAATGGAGAAGTAAGATGTGAGTTGGAAGAGAGCAAGTTCATGCAAGCATGAAGGACGACTTATAATGTAGAGGTGACACAATTAGTGTAGAAAGTCAATTGAAACCTGCTGTCTGACATATCGGCTGGATGAAAATCAGGTCTGTGTTTATGTAAGGCCTTGGAAGGGGACGGTATATATGTACCAGCAAGGAACATTGGAGGCGTATGGGAGCAGTCAGGTGCAAGATACGAAGACATCTTAACATCAATCAATAGATGGATCAACCATTGGGTAATAACAGGAGTTAATATATAAAGTTTGCATTATTTAAAAACAGACCGGACAAAAACATACTTCGTAAGCAATCACTGAGGCTTTAGTCAAATGCACACAATCATATTGCAGCGCGGCGAACACACCGATTTGCGTACGCCAAAAACGGCCCAACCATCACGGATCTGTGACGTCATCGTTTTGATAGCGTATCGGCGAGGATGACGCGCACGCTGACGCGCCGGCCGAGCCGGTGTCGGCCGACCAAAGCGCTGCGCCGCCACCACGGCGGCGCGGGTCCCGCGAGAGCCCATGTTGGTCGGTGAACTGTAGCCGGTCCAGCTCTGGATCTGCCAGGCCAGGGCACCGGCGGCCACACCGTCCTCGAGACACCACCGGCGGCACATCTAGCGGCGCCCGTCGTCCGGTTCCTGGCTCGGCAGGGACGTCCTCCGCGTGTGCCGGACTTCCGGGCGTCGGGCGAGGCCGCGCTCGTCTCAAGTTTGACCTTCCGTGGCCGGCGACCGATTGTTGCCAGGCGGCCGCTCTGTGATCCTGTACTGGCACTGACTATCGCCGTGTTGTGCGTGAGGAGGGAGAGGGAGAGAAAGAGAGGACGAGAGGAAGAGAAGAAGAGAGGCAGAGAGAGAGAGAGAGAGAGAGAGAGAGAGAGAGAGAGAGAGAGAGAGAGAGAGAGAGAGAGAGAGATGGAGAGAGTGAGAGGATACATATATATATATATATATATATTATATACTCTCTCTCTCTCTCTCTCTCTCTCTCTCTCTCTCTCTCTCTCTCTCTCTCTCTCTCTCTCTCTCTCTCTCTCTCGCTCTCTAATTGCACTTTGTGATCATGGCTGGAGATCGGGTCGGGTGGGTCGGGGGTGGGGGTGCCTTGACCCCCTGGTTTGGTACTTTGCTGATGTTAATTTGTCAATTTCGATATTCAATCCGAAAATATGTCTTGAAAATAAGACTTGGACGCCTCGGACATCGTGAGAGATCTGCAGTCCTGCCTGTGACCATTTAACGAAGTGGGGAAACGTTAGCTTGCTAAGCAGCAAGTGATGCAGATTTATGGAAATGTGTGTTAGTGATGTCATGTTGATGGTGAATAAAATATAACGTTAAACGCCAATCAGTAAATATACAGAATATACAGGGCTTATTAACAACATTTGTTGGAAAGCTTGCGTATCTAAGCCGCCTACGTATCTAAGGAGGCTTAGAGGCGGCAAGATACGTAGGCGGCTTGCGCGCAAACACATGGAAATATTGGCAAAAATCGGGCCAGCTTCTTACCCAGGTGCTATGGGCAAACAAATACACAACCCTGAAGAATACCTCGATGCACAGGAAGCGACTAATACAAAAAGGAATATCCCGCGTTTTGGCCGATATCGTATTCGTCTGAAAAGAATGCTGTCGGGGAAAGAAATCTTTACAAAGTAGCGTTCTTCTACTTTTTCAGCTCCAACTTAAGATAAATTCTGACCATCTGAAAAATGAAGAATTAATAAAAATTGAAGATACTGATGGAGGTTGACAAACGTTATTTTTCATTACAAAATGCTAACAAAGCACATAAAACCATATACATTATATATTTAAAATTTAAAGAAAGGTTACCAAGTCAGAACAAACAAGCACGTCAACGGAAGTGGGTGGGGGCGGGACGCATAGCATAAAAATAGTCGCTGTCATGGCAACGCATTTATGAGCACTGCATGTAGCAAAACATTTTCTGCATACAGAGATACCAAATTATAAGATCTTCTTGAGCAGGTATTAACTGACTTGAGCATTCACTACATCTGTTGGATACCAGTGGAGTACACATGTGTATGTATGTGTGTATGTGTGTGCAGGGGTGCTGGCATGAGAGTGTGTGTGTATGTGTGTATGTGTGTGTGTGTGTGTGCGTGTGTGCGTGCGTGCGTGCGTGCGTGCGTGTGTGTGTGTGTGTTTGTGTGTTGTGTGTGTGTGTGTGCTTAACTATATATAAAAGTTGAAAACACCCAACCATGGTTCCTCCTACACTCCACCCAGCAACCATCTGCCACTAACCAGTGCTCACTACCATCTGTCTACAAACCAGCTACTAACATTATAGTTTAGACCTTAACTTCTTGTTGGGATGGATCTAGGGCAGTCATATGCCACCTTTGGGTCTGACTACTTACAGCATTCTTTATTATTAGTTTTATTGCTCTAATACCGGGTGCTTTGTATGCTTATTTATATGTTTTCCATCTCTTAGCTGGGAATGCCGCGACTTTACTGTTTATTTTATGGTGTTAACGTAAGGTGCTTGCAGTCGTTGGGTAAGAGGAGGGGCGCTCCTGGTCACATGATCTTGGGTGGCGGACTGTAAATTTTTTTTTTAGCAACTTTAAATGTAAACTGAAGATCGGTACATTATCGAAAAGCTAAAATCATTCTTCCGACGCATGCGGAAGAAATATACGCAAGTAAAGACTCCATGCCTGTACATAACATTCTATGTGGGGTCGCACATAAGATTAGTACAATTTTTCATGACTTCCTTGCTCTTATACCTCACACTCCTATTAATGATTCCCAGCATTCTGCTTGCCCTGTTCCCAGCTGAGATGCATTGTTTTTTTCTGCTTTCAGGTCATTTGAAACTAACACACCTAAATCTCTTTCCTCTTCAATAACATCTAGTTTCCTACCTCTCATTGTATATCTGAAAGTCTCACCTCCAGACCACGGATGCATAACCTTACATTTTTCATAGTTGAAAGACATCTGCCATTGCCCACTTTTTGGGTTCACCAAGTCTAGTTGAATACTACTAGATTGATCACTACTGTTAGCCACTCCTACCAACTTAATGTCATCAGCAAATTTGAACACCCTATTCATCAGCTCTATCTCAATGTTATTAACAAAGACGATAAAGAGAAGTAGCCTTAGAACAGAGTTCTGTGGCACTCAACTAAGAACATCCTTCCATTCAGATTTACATCCATTTAGCACTTCCTTTCCAAGGAAAATCCTCTGTCGATGCGAGAGGGAAACCAAAAAGTGATGCTGATGCTATCGGAACAAGCTATCTGGCAAACAAAGTGCATCACTTATCTGTAATTAAGTCCACGCATATTAAGCACCTTCAAAGTTATCTTGGAAGAAGAAAAGTTACAATAATTAAACTAAATAATAACATGTTGGAACAAAATTAAGCAACGTATGTTCAGAATGCGGGAGTCGAGTCACAGGCACAAACAAATCTGAGGAAGCTCCTCGTCGTCGTCTACGTGTTCGAGCCATGCGCGGCCGTGCGTCTGACGCCATATTCGGTGTGCCGTTGTGCAAGGTGGCGCCGCCTCAGTGACATGTCATGGCGTGACCGCGCTCAGTTGCAGCTCCGTCGGTGTCATCAATACCGCAACATGTTCAGTCGCTCAACTTTCGCAATCCGTAGCATTCGCCGTGGACGAGTTGTGTGCACGCGCGTAGGAACTGTGTGAATGTGTACAAGCGGATAATTAATTGCGGAAGCGATATAAGGTGTTCTAGCACGCTACCTGTTCCCTGTTCACGTCTTGCTTGTGTGTAATACAGATGTTTCTTGGAGAAGGTGACTATGCAGCTGAACTATCGGGGACGTTTCCCACCCGTAGCCACGAGAACATGGAATGTCATTTTTTCCACAGCAATAACGTCGTATAGATGAAACTGGGAAATGAAGGGTCTTATTAGACCCTTGGCATGTCGAGGGCTGCTAAGTAGCTTTCGTGGTTCGATAGCCATTTAAATTTGTCCAATGTGCATATATTGAACGCATTGCAATTCGATCATGCTCAAGCGTCAAATTTTGGAACCTACGAAAACGATATAAAAATAATTGAGCAGAGTGGTTTGCATAAATATAATTAAGAATGAGCGAATCAAGACTAAACACACATTCCTTGGGCGGTTTGACAATATTAATTTATTTTCTTCGATCATGTTCAGCACGTCTATCATTAAATATAATCTGGCTGTTTGCTGGGATGGCAATGCGAAATCAGGACTGACGAGACACAGAGCATGGTGCTTAGACCCTGAACTGAAACACTCCTCATGGCAGTCCAGCTCCACGAACAGCTGCGGCCGACCAGGAGTGCCGTCTGTGTGTGTGGCCGGCCGCCAGTGTTGCCCTAACGGCCGAGGTGCTTCCCATTCAGTTGCCAGATGAGCATGTCAGTCGGAACAGTGCACCAACAGTGGGACCCACAAGTGACATTTTATCCCGCCACTGACATTTGTCGAGTCCCGCGCTCCGCCGTGAAACTCCGCATACTTCAACACAACGGCTGAAGCACAAAGGCATAAATGAAGCCCGAAAGGTTACAGTCAGCATCGGCTGAAGTCGGGCGAATTGTCGCGTGTTTTATTCCTGATACGGGTCTGCACATAGTGGGGATTTAAGCTTTGCGAAGGAAGGCATTTATCTGCATTGCCTCGTATTCCCTGAACTAGTGACTGGCCGAACCATGGCTGACCGCTGGCGATGAGTGCCATTCACGGCTGGAGATCCCGGGTGGGTCTGGGGGGTCTGGACCCCTGGTTTGGTACCATGCTACGGTGGGTCAGGGGGGTCTGGACCCCTGATTTGGTACCACGGCTGGAGATCCCGGGTGGGTCAGGGGGGTCTGGACCCCTGGTTTGGTACCACTGCTGGAGATCCCGGGTGGGTCAGGGGGGTCTGGACCCCTGGTTTGGTACCATGGCTGGAGATCCCGGGTGGGTGAAGGGGGTCTGGACCCCTGGTTTGGTACCATGCTACTGTTGACTTGTTGCCATTCACGGCTGGAGATCCCGGGTGGGTCAGGGGGTCTGGACCCCTGGTTTGGTACTATGCTACTGTTGACTTGTTGCCATTCACGGCTGGAGATCCCGGGTGGGTCAGGGGGTCTGGACCCCTGGTTTGGTACCATGCTACTGTTGACCTGTCATTTGTCCTATTCAATCTGAAAATATGTCCTGAAAATAAGGACTTCGAGCCCCGAACTTTGTAAGAGATCTCCAGCCCCGGTGCCATTTACTATTTTCCAATACCGTTATCGATCTGCGTATTCCGAGTACTATAAACATTGCTATCCAGATAAAGGATGTATAAATTTCTCAACGAAGTAAACCAAGAATTACACATGATGCAATTTATGGTTTCATCTTCATGTCGTACGCTGGACTCTGAATTCCTCTCTGATGTAACTGGGGTCCCCAAATGCGATTCCGAAAATGTTGACTTGTGTTTTGAAAATGTTTGGATATTTTCCCCTTAAGTTCTCCAAAGTAGTGGAAACCATTTAGTTCTCCTTTGGTGACACTCCGGTGCTCGCCTACACCTCCCTATCTCGCTTAGAGTCAACGATAAGGGGGGGGGTCAAAATGGCCACCCCTCCTCGCACTGCGAGGGTTAGAACATAATCCCTCACTATAAGGGTTAACAAGACGCAATGATGCTGCTTGTAGTTGCCATGACTACGATTATGTTTCAAACTTTCCCGTGAAGTCCGCGGTCCCTCCACGGACTCCTCAAGGCCGGCCTGGACTCCATACATCAAATTAGCTGATATTGGGTGGTAGCTTGCTATCGCAACAGGAATAAAGTATAATATGTACCAAATACACTATAATGGCCACAGGTGGTTCACCAATTAATAGTTCCACATTTGGAACGATTGAATTCTGCGTCCAGGCAACCAGCCAGGCTGGTTCTTGTTGGTTAAATTCATCCCATTCACGTGATCTCCGAACTGGTAAATTAATGCTAGACTGCTCAGTGTACTGAACCACTGTGGTGTCGGCTTCGCTTTATGTCCCTTTGAGGCTTCCACCATCGTGTTGACTCGGTCCCCCGATGTTTGCTTACCTTAACATGGGACAGTGCAGGAGGGCTCCAACAATGCTTTGTCTCCTCGCCAAACCAAGCGCTTGGGCCCAGATGATGTTCGCAAATCGACACATCTGCCCTGTAAATATTGATGAAAACGGTGGAGTGTATGAAGCGAACATGGTCCCAACTGTAGCGAGAGAGCATGTTTTTAATATGTCCACATAAGAGCGCTGTAGCTTTGGTAGTCGTGCACCACCAACTTCGTTCACTGTCTTCAATCGAAGCTTTCCAGGACAGGACGTTGTGCCCGATAGTATGTGGGTTTCCGTGGATTACAATAAAGCAAAACGTGCCGGCGTAGACGCGATGGACTTCACAGGAGCCTTTGCTTCCTCCTTCCAGCGGGAGAGGCTCAGCGGCACTGGAACGATGCCGTCCAGTTGTCGAGCAGCGTCCGTCGTGACACGGTGTGTTTGCCGCGTCACGACGCTTTCACTTGCTGGCGAGCATTTTGTGTTATGCTGTCCACTGTTTGCTCCTCATCGCTTGCTCGTACAGCGAGTTGAGACTCGTTGAATCATTCATTTTGCTTTAAGAACCACGCTTGGCGACGACCACCCTGATCTTGTAGAATCTAGAGCTCCTCTTCGCCTATCTAACTACGTCGAATCGCATCACCCTTAATTAGGCTATGTTGCTGTTGTTATCTATGCATATTGTGGCGAGCCGCGTACAGGGCTTTCCCATGCGGAATGCTTCGGCCGCTTTACTCTTCTTATTTCACGTCTGTCTGATGCGCTAAGTTCGTCATGAATACAATTGGAGGCGCTTATGACGGATCTTAGTTCCGCCACACCGGGAAGAGCACGGCTCCGCAGCGGGTGGTCAGAGTGGGCATCGTATTAAACGCTGGCGGCATGCATCCTCTCCGAGTGGCAGTGCTGCCGGTACCGGTGACACTCTGGGCTGGCTAACCTTCAGCGGTGATGTTGGCCAGCCAACACCTCCTCCTCACATCCTAAACCATTGCCACCGGACACCCACGGACCAAATGCGCGCACCTGGTCCCCTTAAGAACGTGGGCGTACCTTTGTGCCGCCTCTGCAGTCACGAGCCGGTACGGCAGCGATTCCCGCCATGCTGTGTGGCAGCCGGCCATCGGGCGACAAGACAACGCGGCGCGCGTGTGGGCGTCGCGGCCCAGACGCCACCCGACGGCCGAGCCGGCGACGCGTGGGCGTGTGCGGCACCTGTGGCGCATGCGGCGCGTTTCCGACCGGCGTCAATCATGCCGGCGCGCCACAGGTGCCGCATTCCGGCGTGTGGGCGTGCTCGGCGCAGCTGTGCAGTGGCACACGAGGCCGCAAAAACCGGCTTCGGCGCCGCCGGCCCACAGACGCGCCGCCTATGCCGCCAGCTGGCAGCTGCCGCTTGTCACGCGCCAGCTGGCAGCTGCCGCTTGCCATGCGCCAGCTGGCAGCTGCCGCTTGCCATGCGCCAGCTGCCAGCTGCCGCTTGTCACGCGCCTGCTCGGGGTTCGGGAGAGGCGGACGGTCGGCCCAGCGGCTGTGCGCGATATGTAGGCGCGTCGTCGCACCACCGAAGGGACAGCTGCCGGTACGTCACCTTGTCACCCTTCTGGTGGGCGATCGAACGATTTGTATCGCTTTTGGGTAAGTGTTCATACTAAGCAGATGACAAGGCGACAAGGCGGCGCCGATTAATGGCACCGACAAGACTGCGACTGTGCTTGAGCAATGTCTCTGAGAAGTTAGTTGGACTTGTGTGATGAATACCAGCATTACCATCTTACTGGTGAGGGGTAGAACCGTTCTAAGTTTTATGTGTCTCAATTAAGCAAGAATGACACATTGGAGGAGTGGTGACGACTATTTAACACACTGATATGCTCCACCACCTGCTTGGTGACCTCATGTCCCACTGCAGCTACAAACAAGTGACGCTCTTATATTTGTGTAGAAGGCTGACACACGTCACATCAACTGACGAACAACTTCTGAGTCATGTGGTGAAGTCCTTTATCGGAAATCTCGGAGACACTGGAAACCCTCTAATTTCGATCTGCGCACGCTTCTTCGTGACAGACGTTGGGTCTGTACGTGGATGCGTGACAGGGACGTCCATCGCTTCAGAAATCCTAAAACAAAACATTCTGATGTTCTTTAGGAGACCGCAACGCAATTCAAGTCAGCATGTGCCAAGGTTGGGCATATTTTGGAGCAGCACAGCACCACCGTTCCTCAGTGGTGACACCCACGATAGCGCGTGGTCATGTGTCGATACAAGCGCACCACTGCACGTGGCCCATGGGTGGGTGTGTTGGCTTCAATGTGCACCACTTCACATGGCACATGGTTGGGTGTGTTAGCTTCATTGTGCACCACTGCACATGGTCCATGGGTGGGTGTGTTAGCTTCAATGTACACCACTGCACGTGGCCCATGGGTGGGTGCGTTGGCTTCAATGTGCACCACTCCACATGGTCTATGGGTGGGTATATTGACTTCAATGTACACCACTGCACGTGGCCCATGGGTGGGTGTGTTGGCTTCAATGTGCACCACTGCAAATGGTCCATGGGTGGGTGTGTTAGCTTCAATGTACACCACTGCACATGGTCCATGGGTGGGTGTGTTAGCTTCAATGTACACCACTGCACATGGCCCATATGTGGGTATATTGGCTTCAATGTACACCATTTGCACATGGTCCATGGGTGGGTGTGTTGGCTTCAATGTGCACCACTCCACATGGCCCATGGGTGGGTGTGTTGGCTTCAATGTGCACCACTCCACATGGTCTATATGTGGGTATATTGGCTTCAATCTACACCACTGCACATGGTCCATGAGTTGGTATTGGCTTCAATGCGATGCAGTGTGCTTTCCAACCGATGCGTCAGCATGTAATGCTGCTAAGGAGGAAGGTAGGAACGACCAGGCAGCTGATGATAGAGAGGGGGAAGTTTTAGTTATAGGGGACTCAAGAGTGAGGTACATGGACCGTACTTTTTGTAGCAGGAACCCCAACAAACGGACTCGTGTTTGCTACCCAGGGGCCCAGGTAAAGGATGTTGGTGATAGGATAGAAGGAGTGATGAAGGGTAGTGGAGAGAGCACAACAGTAATTGTGCAGGTTGGTGTAAATGATGTAGGAAAAGCAAAAACAGAGGAAACAATACAAGAGAATAGGGCTTTGATAGGTAGGTTAGCTGTGAGTAGGAAACGAGGAATGATAACACCCATCCTCCCTATGGTTAACGCAAGCATAGAGTGGTACTCGAGGGCCATTGGGCTGAATACCAGGATGGCCAAGATTTGTAAGGAACTTGGGGTGGGGTTCTTGGATTTGTGGGGGGATTTCTGGGGGAGGACTGAAATGTTTGCATTAGATGGGTTACATTTGAGCAAGAGAGGAGTTGAATTGCTCAGCAATAGGCATGAGGAGGCTCTCATTAGGAAACAGGGAAACTAGGCAGGTCATGGGGGATGTAGCTGATAGAGAGAGAAGTCTTGCAAACACCTCACAGTCAGCAAATAGGGGTAGCAGTAGATCAAGGGGGCAGAGTGGTAGCTCATCCAGAGATGATAGAGCTACTCAACATGAAAAAGCCAAAGAGGGTTATGGAACTTTTGTTAAGTGTATGATGTTTAATGCTCAGAGCATTCTATCCAAATTTGATGAGTTCAAGTGTTATGTTGCTGAGGAGAAACCAGATTTTGTTTGCATTACTGAGGCATAGGTCAGTGAGGGATATTTTGGGGATAACTTGCAGGACTATGAGATCCAGGGATACAATATGTTTTCATGCAATAGGGGTCCAGCAGTGAAAGGGGGTGGTGAATGCTCTATGTGAATAGCTTATACAGTTCTCAGAAAGTAGCAGATGGGGTAAAAAATGTGTCTGTGGAGTCCATTTGGCTTGATGTTGCTGTGGGAAGAGGCAACAGCAATAAACTGAGGATTGGAGCTTTGTATCGATCAGGAGCCTTGCCACATTCTCAGCAACTGGAGCTCGATAAGGTGATTTGTGAGGAAATCAGTAGAAACTTTCAGAGGAAATGCCTTATTCTTGGTGACTTTAATCTAAAAGGATATGAAAATGTTGGTGTTGGCTCCCCATCATGTAAACTGTTTAGGAAACGCCTTGAAGAGGATTTGTTCTTATACCAGTTTGTAATGGAACCAACCAGGCAGGGCTCATTCTTGGACCTTGTCTTCTCAGATTTAAGTGATTTAGTTCAAGACTTGACTGTAGGGGAAACTCTGGGAAGAAGTGACCATAACATAGTGAGATTTAAAGTACAAATAGCAGGGACAATCAAGGATAACTTGGCAAAGATTCCAAATTTTAACAGGGCAGACTTTGACTCCATGAGAGTGGCTGTAAGTGCCATCAAATGGGAAGAATAATTTTTTGATTTAAATGCCTGTGAAATGTGGGAAAAGTTCAAATCTTCCTTGAGGGAAATTCAGATTAGACATGTCCCCCAAAAGCAAAGGCGGAAAAGAAGGGTAGGAAAGCCAGCATGGCTTACACCAGATTTGAGGAGGTCAATTAAGGCTAAGAAAGATGCATTTAGAGTATTTAAGGAAGCTTCAAATATCGTAAATCTAAGGTCGTATCAAAAAGCTAGAGATGCTGTGAAGCAGAAAATCAGAGCAGCAAGGCGGGCAAAAAAATTGGATTTGGCTAGGAACTGTAATGGGGACAGTAAAAAGTTATTTAGTTTCTACAAGCTAAGTAAAGTTTCAAGCACAATTGGTCCACTGGAAGTAAATGGGACTATATTGAGTGAGGATGGTGAGATGGTTGAGGAGCTGAGCAAGCAGTTTAAATCAGTGTTTACAGTGGAGGATGTGACAAATTTGCCAACCGTGAACCACAGTTCAGTGACAGGTGATCAGATACACAATGTTGATTTCATTGATAGTGATGTTGTTTTCAATTATATCAGAAAAATAAAGCCAAACAAGGCAGCAGGACCTGATGGAATTTATGTTAGGGTATTGCGGGAAGCTGAAAAGGAACTGGCAATTCCACTTAGTATAATATTTTGTAGATCCGTTTCACAAAATGAAATTCCAACAGATTGGAAAAGGGCAAATGTAGTTCCTATTTTCAAGAAAGGAGAAAGAGGGAAAGTTGAAAATTATAGGCCAGTAAGCCTCACATCCCTAGTTTGCAAGGTACTCGAATCAATTATCAAAGATAGAATAGTTAGTTTTCTGGAAGGAAACAGATTGATTCAAGATACTCAACATGGGTTTAGAAAAGGGAGATCGTGTCTCACAAATCTCTTGGACTTTTTAAATTTTGCTACCGAACAATTTGATCAGGGAAATCAGGTTGATGTAGCATATCTTGACTTTAGTAAGGCCTTTGACAAGGTACCCCATAAACGGTTAATGATGCAGCTTCAGGTCCATGGCATTGCAGGTAGCATCCTAAAATGGATTGAGTTGTGGCTTTCAGATAGACAGCAGAGAGTGATGCTTAATGGTACAAAGTCATCATGGCAAAATGTTCTTAGTGGAGTCCCTCAGGGGTCGGTACTGGGGCCACTGTTGTTCATTATATTTGTGAATAGCATTGAATGTGGCCTAAGCAGTAAGGTTTTGAAATTTGCGGATGATTTTAAGATCTTTAGGGCAATAACAGGGCACAATGAGCAGGTTTTGCTGCAGAACGACTTAGACGAGCTTGTGAAGTGGTCCAAAAAATGGCAAATGAAGTTTAATTTTGATAAGTGCAAAGTCATGCATGTAGGTAGGCAGCATATGAAGGCGCCATACTTGATGGATGGCCAAATACTATCTGTGACTCAGCAGGAGAAGGACTTAGGTGTTATTTTGGACACAAAATTGGGGGCATCAGAACAGACCAAAGCAGCCAGGAAGAGGGCACTAAGAATGCTTGGGGCGATACAGAGGAATGTGTCATACAAAAGTGAGGAGGTCATCAGGAAGCTTTACTGTGCATATGTCAGGCCACATTTGGAATACTGTGTCCAAGCTTCGTCCCCTAGTTATGAGAAAGATTGTTGGCTTTTGCCTTTTAGAGAGAGTACAAAAGAGGGCAACAAAAATGGTTAATGGTATAGGCAACCTGGCATATGAGGGAAGATTGAAGAAATAGAATATGTTTTCACTTAGATATAGAAGGCTGAGAGGAGATCTCATCGAGGTTTTTAAATTTGTTCATGGTCAGGAACAGGGATATCTCAGGGAAATGTTTGAATTTAACAGAAATGATGCAATTAGAGGTCATCAATTCAAAATTAAAGTTAATCACAGCAGGACAAGGTTAAGACAGTCTTTCTTCACCAACAGGGTAGTAGAACACTGGAACCAGCTGCCAGGAACAATTGTCAGTAGCAACACACTGAATATCTTTAAAAACGGCATAGACAATCATTATAAGAATAGGGGGCTTGTTTTTCTGTATTCCAGGGAGGGTTGATTGACAGATTTGGTGGGCAACTGGTTCAGTGTACAAAGTGCAACCAATAAGGGCCCTTGTGGCTCATAGTTGCACTGATCTTTTATGTCTTTATGTCTTTATGTGCGAACACGTACGATGGTGATGTAGTGCATGAAGTGGGCAGAGGGCATTGGTGTTTTCCCAACTGTGGATCATTCCAGCATTAGCCCCACCACATTCCATGCAAAGAAACGACTCTAAAGTAACCTTTGCCCTTTCGACAACTCTGAGGTAGCTCATACGCTAATGAAGTTGGAAATATTAACCTATGGAGTAGGTAATGGAATGGAATGATGAGCTAATGGAATGGAAGCTAATGGAATTCTGAGGTATGCGGTGTAAGCCGAAGGGTAGCACTAATTATGGTGCTCGTTGCTTTCTGTACCTGTGTTAAAATGTAGAACACATTTGCGCCAGGCGTAGGACAGCTTCGCTTTTGCCGGCTTGGGCAATTACTATGCTAATTGGTAGATGGTAGTGGAAGATTGTTGCCAGCTGGGAGCCATTTCCCGCCCAATTCGGGGACCTTTGTACAGGCGGTGGTGGGAGGGAGGTGTGTGCAGCTGCCGTTCGAACGTTCGCCGGGCGTGGAGAGAGCGTCGGGACATCAGCCCGACGCTGGCAGGGCGTGGGGAGTGTCGACAAGGCGCAGATGGTGCGCATGGCTCTCCAGACTGGACGGCCGGCGGGGTGTCGTAGTTCGCTCTGTGACGCGCGCAGTCGGACGCGGCAGCGTGCCCACAATGCTCCGTCAGCGGCAGCGTGTCCACAATGCTCCGTCAGCGACAGCGTGCCCACAATGCTCCGTCAGCGGCAGCGTGCCCACAATGCTCCGTCAGCGGCAGCTCCGTAAGCGGCAGCGTGCCCACAATGCTCCGTCAGCTGCAGCTCCGTAAGCGGCAGCGTGCCCACAATGCTCCGCCAGCTGCAGCTCCGTAAGCGGCAGCGTGCCCACAATACTCCGTCAGCTGCGCGCCAGTGCGGCTCGATGCCGTAATTCGGTGGCGGGCGATTGGCCGCGCACGGAAAGCCGTGCCGGCGCGTCTCATTAAGCAGATGATGCACGCGCCGGCCGGCTGCTGTTTGATTGGGTGGGCGCGACCAGTCGGGCGGTCGGGCGCGTGTACCCTCCCCCACTCTCCGGGGATCGGACGGCGACGGCTAAAGTTGGTGCCAGATGAGGCGGAAATGTCTGGGGACGTGCCGCCGGCAGCCGCCCCTCGCCGCGCCACGATCACACACGGTCGATAACGAGACGCGTAGTAAGAGTACGGGGCGTGCGCTCGACGCTACTACCACCAGCGCTGGCTGTATTGTCAATCAGTGGACATCGTCAGCGCGTCGACGTGTGGGCGATATGATGAGCGGATGTGGTCAACATGCGGCTGGAACGACCAATAAACATGTACAAGTTGCTGGCCAGTTGACAAGTTAGCTCGTCTGCAGCTGTTGCAATCATGCATCAGCTGGCAACCCTGATCATCGTGTACCCTTTAAGTTAAAGGTGAAGCGTGAATTCGGCATTCGGCAAGGCCCCACTCTGCTGCAGCCCGTTTTACATTGGAGCACAGCGTCCACTAATCCAGCTGCGCCGGCTCTTGGTTGTATCTGGGCCCCGGCCGGTACGGCTCGGCGGCGGGGGCTGGGAGCGCCTCCCCCGGTCTGGGCCCCGGCCGGTGCGGCTGGGCGGCCGAGGCTGGGAGCGCCTCTCCCGGGTCTGGGCCCCGGCCGGTGCGGCTCGGCGGCCGAAGCTGGGAGCGCCTCTCCCGGTCTGGGCCCCGGCCGGTTCGGCTGGGCGGCCGAGGCTGGGAGCGCCTCTCCCGGTCTGGGCCCCGGCCGGTACGGCTGGGCGGCGGAAGCTTGGAGCGGCTCCCCCGGTCTGGGCCCCGGCCGGTACGGCTCGGCGGCCGAGGCTTGAAGCGCCTCTCCCGGTCTGGGCCCGGCCGGTACGGCTCGGCGGCCGAGGCTGGGAGCGCCTCTCCCGGTCTGGGCCCCGGCCGATGCGGCTGGGCGGCGGAAGCTTGGAGCGGCTCCCCGGTCTGGGCCCCGGCCGGTATGGCTCGGCGGCGGGGGCTGGGAGCGGCGCCAGCTGTTCAGCCGCCTGCTGACCCGGTGACCCGGCCGGCGGCCGCTCTGGCCGTGATCGGCGTCTGTCGCGCCAAAACTGCGAGACCGCTGGCGAGGCCGCCGCCGCCTCCGCCGCCGCCGGGGCGGGAGTCGAACACGCGGCGGCGCCGCTCCGCCGCCATGTCGGAGCCGCGACACGAGGCGCGCGCGCCGGCGTCCGCCCCCCCCCCCCCCACCACCGGTAAGGAGGCGACAGAGTGTCGCGACAGGTGCGGAATGCACCCCTGCTGGCGCTACCCACCCACGACATTCCGACCGGCGGCCATTTGGCGCCAGCCTGACCTGCGCCCGCCAGCCAGGCGGTGGGGGGCAGGAGGGATAAGGCGGCACAGCGACGCGGCGCCGCCCGAGGCTATTCACGGACACCGGCATGTCGGCGACCAAGGCAACAAACAGTACTACCGTGGCGCCGGACACAGCGTTGCCGGGGCAACGGTAGCTGGCGTAGCGTACTGTGGTGATGACGTCATCGATGTCATTTACTGAATGACCTGCCGGTCAGGGTCCAAAGGGTCACGTCGATGCAAAACGACACCGGAGTCAAACAAGCTGGAATAATTTCACGAGTGGATTGCCAAGATGGTGGCTGACACTTCTGGTATGGACGGGTGGGATGCCACATCGTCCTCTCGAAGGACATGGGATCTCTATGGACGCAGCCCTGTGCGCTGTCCCAGTTCATCCACCAATGAATGGTGCACAATAGGGACGCAGACCTGTGTCCTGTCCCACTCCAGCCACCAATGAATGGTGCACAATAGGGACGCAGCTCTGTGTCCTGTCCCACTTCAGCCACCAATGAATGGTGCACAGTGGGGACGCAGCCCTGTGTCCTGTCCAACTTCAGCCACCAATGAATGGTGCACAATGGGGACGCAGCTCTGTGTCCTGTCCCACTTCAGCCACCAATGAATGGTGCACAGTGGGGACGCAGCTCTGTGTCCTGTCCCAGTTCAGCCACCAATGAATGGTGCACAATGGGGACGCAGCTCTGTGTCCTGTCCCACTTCAGCCACCAATGAATGGTGCACAATAGGGACGCAGCTCTGTGTCCTGTCCCACTTCAGCCACCAATGAATGGTGCACAATAGGGACGCAGCTCTGTGTCCTGTCCCACTTCAGCCACCAATGAATGGTGCACAATAGGGACGCAGCTCTGTGCGCTATCCCACTCCAGCCACCAATGAATGGTGCACAGTGGGGGCGCCGTGCTGTGCACCGTGTCAGTTCCGGTTTGTCAGCAGCACATGGAAACAGTGTTGGACAGCGGTCCGGTGACGTATTTCGCTGAAAAAGCCTCGGAATGGATGCGTGCCGTACGCAATGCTGGCGAACCAGCAACAGCTGCGGCCAGCTTCTGGTGACGAGAGTGGAGTGTGCTGCACAAGAGAATCAGGACGAAATTATCTGTCATATATGCTCTGCATGGCCTTGTAATGCTGACATCTCGTGCCCGGATGTATCGTATTTTGGGCCCTTTTATCTCAGGCCCGGTGGGTGGCAAATGCGCCCGTGTTTTCGCTCAGCGGATATCTTTTATCGCGAATACAGCAACATATGTTTTGCATTTGATCTATTTTTGCGCCCATTGAAAGCTCGCTGAGAATGTCCTGGACGGTCCCCTTATTGTGTGAACGTGTTATTTACTGCTAACGAGCTCAATTCCGCAAATGCCCTGTGGAAGGGCGATAAACGACGAACAATGAGATGGTAAATTCACCCTCCTTCCTCCCGCAGGCTGACTGCGGAAATCGGCCTGCAGTTCGCATCACGTGCCACCGGAAACTGTCGGCTTCCGGCGTGGATCGGGCCGACTGTGGTCGTGTCGCACACAGCCAGATGCAGCCGTCACTGGGCTGGTGTGCAACGCCGGCCGCCGCACGTCCGCCTGCGATACTCGCCGGCTGTGTGTGTGCCGGAGGCGGGCAGCCGGCCGGTGCGCCCTCCGGCCAGGGCAGGTCGGTGCTGCCGCGGTCCGTGGACCACCGCCGGGCTGCCCTGACCGAGACCGGTCGGTGCTGCGGTGGTCCGTGGTCCGGACCGGACCGTGGACCACCGCCGGGCTGCCCTGACCGAGACCGGTCGGTGCTGCGGTGGTCCGTGGTCCGACCGGACCGTGGACCACCGCCGGGCTGCCTGACCGAGACCGGTCGGTGCTGCGGTGGTCCGTGGTCCGGCCGACCGTGGACCACCCGGGGTGCCCTGACCGAGACCGGTCGGTGCTGCGGTGGTCCGGGTCGACCGACCGTGGACCACCGCCGGGGTACCTGACCGAGACCGGTCGGTGCTGCGGTGGTCCGTGGTCCGGACCGGACCGTGGACCACCGCCGGGGTGCCCTGACCGAGACCGGTCGGTGCTGCGGTGGTCCGTGGTCCGGACCGGACCGTGGACCACCGCCGGGGTGCCCTGACCGAGACCGGTCGGTGCTGCGGTGGTCCGTGGTCCGACCGCACCGTGCACCACCGCCGGGGTGCCCTGACCGAGACCGGTCGGTGCTGCGGTGGTCCGTGGTCCGACCGCACCGTGCACCACCGCCGGGGTGCCCTGACCGAGACCGGTCGGTGCTGCGGTGGTCCGTGGTCCGGACCGCACCGTGCACCACCGCCGGGGTGCCCTGACCGAGACCGGTCGGTGCTGCGGTGGTCCGTGGTCCGGACCGGACCGTGGACCACCGCCGGGGTGCCCTGACCGAGACCGGTCGGTGCTGCGGTGGTCCGTGGTCCGGACCGGACCGTGGGCCACCGCCGGGGTGCCCTGACCGAGACCGGTCGGTGCTGCGGTGGTCCGTGGTCCGGACCGGACCGTGGACCACCGCCGGGCTGCCCTGACCGAGACCGGTCGGTGCTGCGGTGGTCCGTGGTCCGGACCGGACCGTGGACCACCGCCGGGCTGCCCTGACCGAGACCGGTCGGTGCTGCGGTGGTCCGTGGTCCGGACCGGACCGTGGACCACCGCCGGCGTGCCCTGATTCAGTGTCACTGCTGCCGGGATGCTCTGACTCCAATCAGTCGCTGTCGTCAGGCGAACCGGAAGAAAGAGGACCGTTGGGTTTTTTTCATAACAAACCAGAGCGCCGGCCTATGCAGCGTCGCCACTGTCACGCAGATTTGTCGCGGAAGGTGACGCAGATGACGCGGAAATCCCGGAGGTTGTAGGACTACAACCAACAATGCTCTTTTTTCAATGTCGATCGCTGTTTCGGATGCAGTAGCATATCAGATTTGGCAATACGCACTACTACAGGTTCTGTTTATGTTGGATTTTCCCATAGCCATAGCTGTCAAAGCATTAGAACAGCCAGGTTGGGAATTACTCAGGATGCCAATACAGATGTCATAATTCGTCCAAAGTTTGGTTCCTTCCATATACTATTTGTATTTCTTTCAGTTGATTGTTTATTTTTTGCAGGGATCGGGGGGGGAGCAGGTAGCCCACCACCAGGAATCAGTATGATAAGTAGCCTCAGGGGCACCTTAGGCAAGCAAGCTAGTAACATCAAGGAACTTAGTGCCTGTGATAGTGAATTTAGGGGTCACTTAGTGAAATGGTTATGGGGGAGAAAGAAGAAAATATAGATTCATGTAAGATAACACATATCTACATAGATATGTGCATGCAGATGTCAATTCATACTCACACACACCACAAACACACACACACACACACACACATACACACACACACACATACACACACACACACATACACACACCACACACACACACACATACTCTCACATATACTCATGCGCATTCGCACCCGCACACGCCCACACATATGCATGCATGCACACAACTGTATACTACTGTACACTTACATGTACATAAATACATATACATACTGATCTGCACAAGCACTTACACCTACATCTACACCCATCTGCTGCCGTGTCGGTGCTTTGACGGCACTCAAGCTGTCGGTCAAAATTCCGTCGTCGAGCTGGGATTCGCTGATCGGGTGGTGGGACGAGGGTTCACGCAACAAGCTCTGCTTGTTAAACGACGACAAGTTGTATAAGTCCCTTTGCTAATCTTTCATTTTCTGCTCATGCTCATGGTTTGCTTTCTTGCTGTTATTTTTCGACATACAAATGAATAAAATATGATGTAATATACTTGGTATATCTCTTTTATTTATAGGTACTTGATTAAAGAAGGAAAGCTTGGCACACATTGTTATTTCAATTTATTGGTGGAATGAATGCTAACATCAGGCTGTTTCAACCCGAGTAGATTATTGTTCATATCTCATATATTTCATATGTATAATTCCATGTTTTATTAATTAAATAATAATGAGTCATTAATAATTTGAGAACATATTTTGCAAGTTGTATCGCAGGTATCTCACATGATTACTTGTCACAACTAGCATTGTGTGTGTGTGTACTTTGCAATGTAGCATGGTATGGAAGCTGATACGCCCTAAAACCCAAATAAAAACAATTTAGTTATTTTGCAACGTCATGGCCTGATTCACCATGAAGGTCGTTGCGTTTTTCAAACAAGTATATCAATAATAAAAATAATGAATGCGAATCCGAATAATAATATTCACGAAGTGTTCTGCTGAGTACAACTAACCTCTTTTATGCGATACGATCTCATGGAGCTATTCTGTTTGCAGACGGAAGTAAGATGTCTGGCCTGGGTTTATTCCACCACTACTACCGTAATGCCTGGCTGCTAAATGCGTAGCATTAATTGGTGTGGTTGTCGCCTGTGCGTGCAGTTTGCGAGCGTAAAGCAGCAGACTCACTCATGTAGTGTCGGTGTTGATATTTGCGAGCGTACAGCAGACTCACTCATGTAGTGTCGGTGTTGATATTTGCGAGCGTACAGCAGACTCACTCATGTAGTGTCGGTGTTGATATTTGCGAGCGTACAGCAGACTCACTCATGTAGTGTCGGTGTTGATATTTGCGAGCGTACAGCAGACTCACTCATGTAGTGTCGGTGTTGATATTTGCGAACGTACAATAAACTCAGTCATGCAGTGTCGGTGGATATTTGCGAACGTACAATATACTCATTCATGTAGTGTCGGTGTTGATATTTGCGAGCGTACAGCAGACTCGTTCATGTAGTGTCGGTGTTGATATTTGCTGGCGTATATACAGTAGCCTCATTCTTGTGGTGTTCATGTATATGTATTGAATACATAGTGTTCATGTATTCAATAATATAGTGTTGACCCATAATCGTGATTGATTAGCTCTGCAGTGATTTTTATCTCCCTTGAGACCAATCTTCAAGGTCTTCTTTTAATGTTTAATACTTAACAACTAATGCATTTATGGATACCCACCTGGTTAGGTGGTCACGTATCCACCTGCCCAGTCACCCAGAATAAGGCGCACAAATAATATTTACATTGAAGTACATAGGTCAGAGCCTTAGACACCCATGTCTTAACTGGGTAGGTATATTTGTATTGTATCATATTCTATATCTGTCCGCCGAGACAATCAAGTTCTAAAGCAAGTATTCATGTGACCACCATACATGATATACCCAGGTTCCTACCCATTCCTTCTGAAATAATATAATAATATGAGGTGTATTTTATAGTGCTTCAGGCCATTTACTCGGGCGTGCCTAACATGCAACCAGGCACGATGTAAGTAGTCAGATCCTAAAGTGGAGGGAGCATGAATACTGCAACAGGATAGGTAGTTGGATGATGAAAAAAACAGCCTGCAGGTATTTGAGTAGGAGGGTGGGTCTGCCAACCAGGTTATGGCATGCGTGGTCTAAGGTACACTTGGGAAAATGAGAGAATCTATATTACAGCTCATAATTATTTGTTTACATTTTCATACTTGATTTCTTGAACTTCCAGACGGTGATGTCTGCACCATTGGGCAGGTATAGCACAATACTTAAAAGGCCAGTATTAGCACATCAATACACAGTGTAGCAATATGTTGCAGTGTCCATTGGAGATGCCTGTGTTGGAAACTGTCAGTTTTGGCAGGTTGGCACCATTGCATATATTTCACATATATTTCAAAGTATATGTCCACTAGTTACATAGCTTTGCTATCACTTACAACTCACTGGTGTCTGATCATTTCCCAGAGTGTTCAGGAGTAATGCACATGGCACGCCTGGTGTCTCAACTTAAAAAGCTTCTTTGAAGCAAGTCAATTTGTGGCTTCACACTTCACTCACACTATCTTGCGATCGGGCCTGGAATGCCTCGGCAAAGGCCACCAGTCGCCAACTGTTCTTGGCCTCTCCCAAATAATTGATGAGGATGTAGTCGTTTGCAGGCTTACTTCGGAGCGAAATGGCTACTTGGTGGCGAACAATTGTCATGTTAATAATGCAACATGTCAGTGTGCTAGAGCCATGGTGTAACTAGAGCCATACTGTGTGTGTGTGTGTGTGTGTGTGTGTTGTGCTTGCCAGCCTGCCACCGTGTTGGTGATGTCGGCTGTTAATGTGTGTTTTGCTGAGTGTGTGGTTGTCTAAGGCTTAGAGGTAGAACAAAGTAAAGCAAGGAGTTGAGGATAGCAAACCAGAAAGGAATAGTCGAGTTGACTTGAAGAGGGTCGACGGGAAGAGTAGTTGAATGGTGTCTTGAAGATAGACGAGTAGAGATGAGCAGAGTTGAGTAGGGTTGCTGGTCTTGAGTTGTAGAGTTGTTGACAGGCCGCAAATGATGAAATAGCGAAGAGTTACCATTCTGGGCAGTGCTTGTTTGGTGTAGAAATATATTACGTATGGGGTGTAGAGGGTGGATTGGGAACGGGTGATCGCCACATGTAGCTTTAATAATTCAAAAACAGAACATGCACTTTTTGGAACATTTTTATTTTTTATTTTATGCTCTGGCATTTTTGTTCATTTTCTTTTTCAACAGGTCTTGTTTTATTTCGTTTTTTTCTGTTTTAAACTTATCTTTTTTCAATTTTGTTCTCCTTCACTTTTTTTGTCTTATATGACAGGTCATAAATACTGCGTGTAGTTGAAGAAAGTGGAAGAAATGTTCGTGCAAGGTTGGATGGTCACTACTAAGGAGAGTGGTCATGGTTAGTGGGATGTTGTTTATGGTGTAGTGGTTTGTGATATGTTGTCTCTCGTTGGTGTACTTGGTGCAATGCATCAGTATCTGTTTGATAGTGAGTGGTTGGTGGTATGTGCTGCATTGCGGTCTTGGACGTCTTAGTATGAGGTACGAGTGAGTGAGCTTTGAGTGTTCAAATCGTAGGCGTGTCAGTGTACGTTCCTTATGTCTGTTGTTTTGATTGATGGTGTTCCAATGTTTGTGTTTGGGATGTATTTTGTAGAGTTGAGTTCTTGAGCTGCCCACATTTGTTGAATGCGTTTGTTGATTGCTTGGTGTATTGTGGGGTAATATATTGTGAGCAGGGGCAGTATGCGGTCTGCTGTAGTGTCGCGGCTAGGTTTGCCTCTGTGTCTGCGTGTTCGCTGCCGTGTATGTTCGTGCGGCTCGGGATCCCAAGAAGTGGTTGTTTGGGTGTGGTTAATTGTTAACTATGCGTAGTATTTTTGGTATGAGAGGGTGTTTGAAAGTAGTGGAAGGTGTCATGCTTTGTATTGATGATTTTGCGTCAGTATATATATATATATATATATATATATATATATATATATATATATATATATATATATATATATATATATATATATATATATATATATATATATATATATATATATATATATATACATATATATATGTAATTCCCTTATTTAATTAGACAGAGATAAATATGCTTTGACATCAAAATGTCTGTTGAAAAAAATTATTTTGCTATAACTTTGCTTTCAAATGCATGTGCATTTGCATAAAGCAATTGCCTCAAAACAAATTAACGAGATGAATGGTTGCCAATGCATATGCATAGCAATGAGTGCATAATACTTCAATCCACATCAGCATGATGCACAACCTGAATCATATATACCTGACACACATCACCTAACTTCAACATAGCACCCAGGTCCTGCACTGCAATAGGTATCTGCGCAGAATAAAATTGCGTTGGTTTGTTACGGGCACCCACTAAGCTGGTTTGGTAGCGGGATTGAAGGTTTCCCTTCACCATTGGTTTACATGCAATTTTACCGACATCCTCTACGCTATCTTGCATATTGTATGGCAATATAGAGTACTTTGAGGTATTCCAATTGATAGACCTATTCTCTAGCTTCAGCAAAGGATATCCTAAATTACCCAGTAATAATCTTCCTGCCTAACAATGAACCATTTCCGGTAGGCTCACCATCAAGCGCCTCAAAAATAAAGGAATTTTTCCCGATATTGGTAGGCTCCTTCTACGGTCCATTTTATCTGTTCGTCACCCTCGTTCAAGAGCTGAAGAAAGGACAGTCGGGTGGGGGGGGGGGCTAAGTGCGCCATAGCTTCTTCTCCCCAGTGGCAGGAGACTTTCTGAAAGGTAACCACAGAAGACCGCCTGAAATGATCTGACCGCACCCCTAGACCGCAACAGGAGGCCCCATACAGCCCACGTAACATATATTTGTGTATTTGTATATATATATATATATATACATATATATATATATATATATATATATATATATATATATATATATATATATATATATATATATATATATATATTTCACGATGTATGCCCTTCACGTACAGTGGCTATTATGGCCAGTCCTATGATATATTTTGGAAGTCACATTTTAAAATCATATTTAGGTACTCCAACATCCGTCGGTTTGAAGTAATCCAACATCAGTGCGTTTAAGTGATTCAACATCGGTAGGTTTTAGGCCTCCCACCATCAGTAGGCTAGGTTAGGTTACATTAATTTGCATTGATAATTGTATGTTATTTTTAATTATATACCATCACACCCAAAACCCTTTCCCCACACTTCCGATATGTTGCTGAGGTGGGATAGCATGTATCTGTAGTCAAATTATTTTCTTGGACTGATTTCTTAGATAGACGTACTTGAAGTTGAAGTGCTTATATCTTGGGAAGTTTTCATTTGCCAAATGAATGAGTGTCAAATTCGTTGAAGTCACCTCAGAAAACACCAGAAAAACAACATTGTGATCAAAAATGGCCCATGGACTTTTTGTGCATCTTTGCTATTTTACACAAATCCTATAACTGTCGATGGAAAGAATCAACCTCAATATAGACATCACTCACTTGTTATCTCATGATAACCTCTCCTTTGTATATAAGTTTGAGACATTACTAAATTATACAGGTCAGGACTTCGAGCAATCGTGCTCCAATCACCTGAACAAAACCTATATAATGCCACACATTCCGAAATACTTGATACTTTTCATCAATAAAGTTGAACATGCGTTCCTATGACAAGAACAATGCTATTTTTTCAACAAAAAAGATTATGCTTTCATTCCAGACTAAGTTTTAAGATAGCACAGAAGAAATGTACAAACTGGTTAAAATATGTTATATCCAGCCCACATTTTCTTCATATATAGGAGAGAAAAAATGTGTTCAAATGTAAATGTACCTAATTTATATATTTGTCACCTGATATCACTCATTGTCCATTCTGCAAAGAGAAATGCAGCTCATAAATGCACCATTTCAGTCAGCAGATCTGACCCAAATCATCTATTTCTCATACCTTTGACCCTAACTTAGTGTAACTATAAATTAGTGGTAAATGATTGACATGAGGGTCTTATCATGATTGTTATTTCTATAGCACTAAGAACATATTTTCTACCAACAAGCACAACATTTGTGTAGACTTCCAGTTTAGATCACAAAAAAGGTTTTGATAGAGATGTCTGAATGCATGCTTATTAACATGACTATGATAGTGTAGCCACTCATTTCCATTGCATGTGCTTAATCTTGGTTGAAAAGCAAAATAATACCAAAACCAAAAAGGATGGCTTTGAATTCGGTCATATACAATAACTATTTATTTAAAGCTTTAGAAATTGAAAGGTAACTCAACATAAAATTAGCTAGCCTAATCTAGTTTCTCAAATATAAGTATCAAAATCTTGAAATAAAAGAACATAACCTAACCAGGCCTATCCATCTTTGTCTTTGGTGGAGGAAAAACATTGTCAATATGAAAAGAAGCAGGCAAAACACTACAAAGCAATTTTACAAATGATGTAAACAGCAGTAATACAGAAAAGTTTCAGGATTACCCTGGGTTTTGGCTGGTGTGAATATTATGGTGGGAATAGTTGACGGTAGCAGAAATTTGCTTCTCCGCAAAGAGGCAAGGTTAAACAGTTCTTGCTTCGGGTTTCTTCTCTTATCAATTTCTTTTAAATGCTTGGAGCATACTCTTGGTTCCCCCACATTTGACAACTTAGACACATGTTTATTGCATGCCAAGAGATTTTGCTTAGGCAGAATCCTGATGAAAATGGTGTAACCAGATTTCTTCTTTATTAAGGTTGCCTGTCCAGTCCACTTCTATCCTCTGGTACTGCACAATAAGGCATGACACCTGAAACAGAGATGTGTTCCATTCCAACATTCTATCTAGATGCTGAATTCATACTACAGGAAATCAGACTGCAACTCATGGAAAGTTTCAGGAAGGCATTCCTAGATCACAATGGTATTGCACATAAATGTTCAATTATGCATGTATCATCAATAATCCATGCAGGATTCATCAAGGAAGAATGTATCATGCCCTGGGTCTAGCTGGCCTAGAAAAAAGCTGTTTTCAACAGCTGCTGCATGTCAATGTAGGTAGGTAGGTACATGTTTTGAAAAATAAGCTGCTCCTGGATTTTGGGAATCCAGAACATTATCCTCTTCAGAAAATTATTTCTTGTTTTCTTATCTGGAGGTTGAATTTCCTAAGTTATCAACTGTCTGATAATGAGCTGCTGTGATCAAGTAAAAGTGCTCAAAATTAACTGAAATGGGTGGAAATTGAGTGACGATGCATAAGGTTTTAAGAAAAATATCCTGCATACTAGATGACTACAAAATATTCCTCTCCACATGCCGGATTACATTGCACAAATCCAACATTGTCTATGCATGATAATAAAATGCGTCGGAACAAATGTTCACTGAAAAGAACGGGACAAGATTATAACTAACATGGTGAGCGGAAGACAAATATATTTGCTTGTAGAGGAAGCAAAATAAAAGTGACCATTGCGTATGATTTGAGAAAGGTCTTCTGCAACCAAATTGATACGATGTTTAAAAAACCTTCGGATGACGTCATGCGGGCTTGAAGGAAAACTTCGATCTACCTTCTAGTAAAGTTACCTTGGTTTGTAATTTGTCACACGCGCGTCTGATATGATATCAGACGTGCGTGTGGTAAATAACAAACCAACGCAATTTTATTCAGTGCAGATGCCTATTGCAGTGCAGGACGGTTTCGGTTCCATATTCTTTTTCACAATCACAACCCATTTCTGTGTTGTGTTCCTGGCACTAGGATTAACTCGTGCATGATGCTGATTGTGAATACCAAGCTTAACATTAATACTTATTTGTAGTTATTGTCATTGTTTTTTGGTAAATAACTTCAGTACTCCTCATTCTTTACTGACTGGCTGCTGACAAGTTGACAATTGTAATGCTAAGCATGAATAATTATGCTGTGCTTTTACTCCCTACTTTTTGTCATGGCATACTATTCACCAAGATACATGCTTTATATCATTTGTTCATAACTTGCATTTGAGTCACAAGACTCAAATGACTCATTATGATTTGAATGATTGACTCATGATTCAACTCATTTAAAAAAGAAAGATGTGATTCAACTCACGACTCAAGATCCCGACTGTCCAGATCCGGTTGAGGGAAGATTTCCGAGTCCCCAGATGCGGCCCAAGGTAGAAATCCGTGTCCTTTGGTACGATTCCGGGTCGGGCCTTGTGTTCCTGGGTACGGTTCAAAGTTGAACTCTCCGTGTCCTTTGGTACGATTCCGGGTCGGGCCTTGTGTTCCTGGGTACGGTTCAAAGTTGAACTATCCGCCACAAGCTGCGTTGGGGGTGATAGAGAACCTTGTGCCATCGGAGGAAAACATGTAGGCCACTTACGGGGTAAAACAAGGCCTTAGCAGCTCTGCGGTATTTTTTTTTGTGTGGGGACCCACAATATGACTTTTAGGGCCCGGTGCGATTCTCTTGGGCCCAGCGATATTTTGTTTAGGCCTGGCGCAATTATTCACACGCCCGGCATAATTTTTGGAGGCTCTATCTCTCAGGGGGGGGGGGGACAACTTCCCCTAATGCTCTCCCCTTCGGTACGCCATTGGCTCGAACACTGTTTGAACGCCTTGTGTGCACTGCCTGCTGAACAGTGCCTGGACACATCGACACCGTTTCGCTCATCACGGCTGATCAATGCTGTGGAAGATAACGTGATCAATACATAGGCGCGCATAGTAAGCGCGCACGCTCATCCGTGTGTTATTCCGCACAAGGCTGAACACCTTCGACAGCTGATTGAGAGTAGCAAAAAAACAAAACAAAAACAACAACTTCATCCATCAGTTGACTGGGAATAGACCCGAATACGTCGACAGCTGATAGGGACTGCGTGAGCAGCTGACTGGGAATGGAACAGACGCCGTGCAGCAGCTGACTTGACAGCTGATTGTCCCATGCAGAAGACGCTGCTTAGACCATCAATCCGGGAGTGTGCGTGTGCGTGCGAGCCGGGGGGAGGCGAATCTGGGCCATCGATCTTGGCGCGCATTTACGCTTCAGATGTTACCAGCTGATGACGCCGAACGACGCCGCCAAATTGCGCGTCGACCGTCGGCGGCCGCTTGGGACGAACGTCGTCGACGTCGACGGCGGTAATTGGATCTCAGAACGGACGGCGAGTGGCCGGCGCTCCAGCTGTTCCGAGGCGGCGACAAGCGCCCGCCACCTCAGCCCGCACGACGCCTGTCCCGATCCGCGAGGTCCCGATCCGCGACGTCCCGATCGCGATCCCGAGCGCGGTGCCGATCGCCGGGCGGCGGCGCCGTGCGTGTTCGGCAGTCCGGCTGCCTGCCGTGCGCCGCGCCCGAGGCCGCGTGCGCCGGCGGCAGGTGAGGCTGGCGGACGGCGCCTCTCGTGCCGCCTGGCCCCGGCCACTCCTCTTCACCGCCCGCCCGCTCGAGGCTACCGACCGGCGCCGGCCCCCAGTTCCCCTCCGCACCCGCTGCCCGGCACTGGCCGGGCAGGAAGCCGCCGCATCCGCGCGCGGCTTCCTCCGTTCGCGGCCACGCGGCGCATCTCGCTGACGAACAACAGACAAAACGACTGCCAACAAAACGCAGCGTTTGTGTCACGGATCAATGTTGGCAGCAGGAGGAGCGGCGGGGTGTTTGGCGGACACATGCTCGGCGTGCTCTGTGACTCGGCGGCCTCGGCATGGAGAGGGCTTAAGTTGAGGCGTGTATCGCGCCCATCTTGCTGGCCAATCGTACCGACCTGTTACGGATCTGTGGCATTATTTGCTATGGCCTGGCCAATCTGCTAACTTACGTGCCCGAAGAGGAGGCGATAGTGCGATGCTGTGCTTATTTCATGCGGAGGTTTCAGGTTGCAGCAGCAGTAGTTGCTTGGGATTTTGATTTGTCCGCGCCTGTTGATCTGGAGAAGGTGAAGATATGCCATCTATGTACTTAAGCGTGCCATGCAACGCGATGTTTTCCTCTTTTTTGAATCGCATGCATAATTTATATATATATATATATATATATATATATATATATATATATATATATATATATATATATATATATATATATATATATATATATATATATATTATATATATATATATATATATATATATATATATATATATATATATATATATATATATATATATATATATATATATATATATATATATATATATATATATATATATATATATATATATATATATATATATATATATATATATATATATATATATATATATATATATATATATATATATATATATATATATATATATATATATATATATATATATATATATATATATATATATATATAGTGTGTCGGCAGTGCACACTGGATGATATGGCTCATGAGTCTGATACCACTGAGTCGGATCTGAATCGATTCAAATTTCTGTCAGTCTGTTTGAGTCGTGAGTTGAATCATGCTTTGTGAGCTCTGAGTCTGAATTGAGTCAAATCAAATAATTGTGACCTCCTCTGAATCATGAGTTGAATCGGATCTCAAGATCTATGAGTCAAATGTGAGTCGACTCAAAAAATTTGAGTCGAGCACAAGTCTGGACATATGAGTGGTGGGTCAGTAGCGGTCAGCATTCAGTGGTAGGTCAGGCTGGGTCCGAGGAGGGTCAACAGTGACTTAGTGCCAAAGTAGCGGTGAGCGAGTCGTAGCTCAATGGTGGATCGGTGGTGGGAAATAATAGATCAATGGCTGGTGAATAATGGCATACCACCAGATGCCTTAAAAAATCGCACACGGCCCCGAAACAAAATGCACTGGAGCTCGAAAAATCGCGGCGGGACATCAAAATATGGTGCCGGGTGCCCGAAAAATCAGGCCGGGACTCGGACTTTAAAAGATTCAAAAGAAGTCACCAAAAATTGCGTAGTCCAGAAAGCTGGCTTTGGGTTTCTCCAAAACCACGCGCCTGGGCCAGAAAAGTCGTGCCAAGAGCCCGATAAATTATACCGAAGTCCTCAAAATCGCGCTGGTGTTCCACAAATGTGCGATCAGGAGTCCCAAATATGCATACCGAGGCCCTAAGAGCACAACGGAAGGCCGAAAATGCACCGGGCACTCTAAAGCGTACCGAGTTTCGCAAAAAGCGGCAAGGCCTCAAAACATGCGTTGCAGCTCTAAATAAACACACCGGGATCTCTAAAAAAAAAACACACACACACACATACAATAGAGGCACACCGGGGCCATGAGACCACATGGGGCGTCAAAAACAGCCTAGGTCTCTTCAAAAGCGACATGGTCCTAACGAAGGACAAAAAAGACCGGGCACGAAATAAACACATCGGGATCTTTGAAAACGCGCCGATACCTAAAAAATATCGTCGGTGCACAATAAAGCAACAAACCCTAAAAAAGCCGGGTCTCAAACATCTGCCGAGCCCCTAAGAAAAATTGGATGGAACCCTGAAACACATCCGTAGACGAAGAAAAGCGAAACGGGTCCAAAAAAGAACACATATCTAGTACTTTCGCTCAGTAGCCAACCTGGGAGCGTATCTAACCAAAGAGATAAGGTGCATCAACTCTCAGCAGGTCTCCGGATTTATTAGCCACCAAAAAAAATGTGGGAAGAAGAGAACAATCATCGAATTGAATTCATCGAATTTTCCCAGCGAACCCCCATACGAAGCATTCCACAAGTCAAATATGGCACAAGACTATCATGTGACAGCAATTTGCAAAACGTGTGAGGCCTAGCAGAAACGGGAAAATCGCGCTAAGTGTGGCAAATGCGCCTAATGCGCAAGGTGGGTGCACACGTGCACGAACGTTGGCGTTTTGCGACCGGGCGCATTATTAACTGGTATGCCTGAAATTGGAACTTTTTAATTTTTGAGTGATTTGTACAGGTGTAATTTCAGCAGTGCGAGGTGACTTACCAAGGGAAACCAAAATAAAACAAAATCGAACAGGATGGGGGTTAGGGTTGAAATCCGGTGACTGAGAAACGATGGTGAACCTCCTTCACAGGACAACTAAGTTGGTCACTAATTATTTTATTTTAAGACAAAAAAAGAACCCCTTTGGAAAACAGTGGCCGAAATCCGGGGACCTTTTTTAGATAGTGGTGGGTAGGTCCCCTTAAAATCCGCTTGCCCCACCCCCACCCCCCTCCCAAAGCGCAAATCCGATTTACGCCACTGGCTCGGGGCATAGAGTCACCTACGGAGTCTCCGGGGTGTTGAATACATGACTCAGTGTTGATGGCCGCTAAGGTCCTCGCTTTACCTTCTAAGTGGCCTGTAGGTTTTGTTCGGATGGCACAAGGTTCTCTATCGCCCTCAACGCAGCTGGTGGCAACGAGTTTAACTTTGAACCGTACCCAGGAACACAAGGCCCGACCCGGAATCGTACAAAAGGACACGGATTTCGACTTTGAACCGAATCTGGGGATTCGGAAACCTTCCCTCAACCGGATCTTCACAGTCGGGATCAGACTCTGAGCCAAACCTATGGACACAGAAGACACCTACGGGCACGGGATGGACTCTGAAGGGGCGCAAGGCCGACCCTGACCGCCAGCCGAAGATCCGGAGTCAAACCCGACCAGCAATCGGCAACTCCACGCACGCTCGCTCCTGCCCTACTTTGAGTGGCCCGTGATGCGCTCTGCCACTTGCACCAATGACGCAAAAGCACGACCCCGGTGACTTGGAAGTACGCAATTCGCAACAACATCGCAGTTTCCCCGGCGGATCGATGGTGCTATCGACAGAGGCGTGATAAAGTCACTGGAAAACAACGCAGTGCTAGTATGCGTGGGCGCGATAACTAGAGCCCCGAGTCGCTGCTGCTGACGCGTCTGTCCGGTCGGCCCCATCCACCACCTGTCAGTCGTCAGTGACATATGAGTGGTGGGTCAGTAACGGTCAGTATTCAGTGGTAGGTCAGGCTTGGTCAGAGGAGGGTCAACAGTGACTTAGTGCCAAAGTAGCGGTGAGCGAGTCGTAGCTCAATGGTGGATCGGTGGTGGGAAATAATAGATCAATAGCTGGTGAATAATGGATCAATGTTGGGTCAGTGGTAGATCAGTGTTGGCCCAATGGTTGGTTGGTGGTACTTCAGTGGTGGGTGAGTGGTGGGTTAGTGGTTTGTCAGTGGTTTGTCAGTGGTGGGTCAGTGGTGGGTTAGTGGTGGCCAGTAGTGGGCCAGTGGTGGGTCAGTGATGAGCCAGTGGTGGGCCAGTGGTGGGTTAGTGGTGGGCCAGTAGTGGGCCAGTGGTGGGTTAGTGATGAGCCAGTGGTGGGTCAGTGATGAGCCAGTGGTGGGTTAGTGGTGGGCCAGTAGTGGGCCAGTGGTGGGTCAGTGATGAGCCAGTGGTGGGCCAGTGGTGGGTTAGTGGTGGGCCAGTAGTGGGCCAGTGGTGGGTCAGTGATGAGCCAGTGGTGGGTCAGTGATGAGCCAGTGGTGGGTTAGTGGTGGGCCAGTAGTGGGCCAGTGGTGGGTCAGTGATGAGCCCGTGGTGGGTTAGTGGTGGGCCAGTAGTGGGCCAGTGGTGGGTCAGTAGTGGGCCAGTGGTGGGCCAGTAGTGGGCCAGTGGTGGGTCAGTAGTGGGTCAGTGGTGGGTCAGTGGTGGGTCAGTGGTGGACCAGTTGCGCCGATAGATCGGCGAGACGCCGTGCAGGCCGCGCTAGCCGTCGGTCACATGCCGCACGTCGCACCGAGCCGCTTCAAACCGCCGGCAAATGGCACCGGAACGGCCGCCGCAGACGGATCGGCCGACACGACCGATCACTGATGGTGGGAGGCGGCGCGAATGTGCATACGGTGGCCGCTGCTGGTCCGTGAGAACGGCGCGGTTCTCACGCGTCGCCGCTCCAGTTGGCCGGGACGGGGAGGGGGGGGGGGGGGGCCGGATACGCTCCAGCGGTGGCGTGCCGCCGGCCGGCCAATTTCGGCTCGTTGCTTCATTGATTCGCCGCATTTAGTTGATGGTTTTCTCCGATCCGAATCGCTTTTCACTTTCCCATGTGGTCGGCAGTTGGCCACAACTGAAACTCGACACCGCTCTGAAGAGGACGGCACGTGGGCTGCCGGCCGACCCGCGGTCCGCACGTGGTGCTGTCGTCAGGACAACAGGCGGCACGTGGTGTCGTCGTCAGGACATCAGGCGGCACGTGGTGCTGTCGTCAGGACAACAGGCGGCACGTGGTGCTGTCGTCAGGACAACAGACGGCACGTGGTGCTGTCGTCAGGACAACAGGCGGCACGTGGTGTCGTCGTCAGGACATCAGGCGGCACGTGGTGCTGTCGTCAGGACAGCAGGCGGCACGTGGTGCCGTCGTCAGGACAACAGGCGGCACGTGGTGCTGTCGTCAGGACAACAGGCGGCACGTGGTGTCGTCGTCAGGACAACAGGCGGCACGTGGTGCTGTCGTCAGGACAACAGGCGGCACGTGGTGTCGTCGTCAGGACAACAGGCGGCACGTGGTGCTGTCGTCAGGACAACAGACGGCACGTGGTGCTGTCGTCAGGACAACAGGCGGCACGTGGTGTCGTCGTCAGGACAACAGGCGGCACGTGGTGCTGTCGTCAGGACAACAGGCGGCACGTGGTGTCGTCGTCAGGACAACAGGCGGCACGTGGTGCTGTCGTCAGGACAACAGGCGGCACGTGGTGTCGTCGTCAGGACAACAGGCGGCACGTGGTGCTGTCGTCAGGACAACAGACGGCACGTGGTGCTGTCGTCAGGACAACAGGCGGCACGTGGTGTCGTCGTCAGGACAACAGGCGGCACGTGGTGCTGTCGTCAGGACAACAGGCGGCACGTGGTGCTGTCGTCAGGACAACAGACGGCACGTGATGCTGTCGTCAGGACAACAGGCGGCACGTGGTGTCGTCGTCAGGACAACAGGCGGCACGTGGTGCTGTCGTCAGGACAACAGACGGCACGTGGTGCTGTCGTCAGGACATCAGGCGGCACGTGGTGCTGTCGTCAGGACATCAGGCGGCACGTGGTGCCGTCGTCAGGACAGCAGGCGACACGTGGTGCCGTCGTCAGGACAACAGGCGGCACGTGGTGTCGTCGTCAGGACAACAGGCGGCACGTGGTGTCGTCGTCAGGACAACAGGCGGCACGTGGTGCTGTCGTCAGGACAACAGGCGGCACGTGGTGTCGTCGTCAGGACAACAGGCGGCACGTGGTGCTGTCGTCAGGACAACAGGCGGCACGTGGTGTCGTCGTCAGGACAACAGGCGGCACGTGGTGTCGTCGTCAGGACAGCAGGCGGCACGTGGTGCTGTCGTCAGGACAACAGCCGGCACGTGGTGTCGTCGTCAGGACAGCAGGTCACACGTGGTGCCGTCGCCATTTCATGTCTGCCACTGTTATTCCTAGAGCTCTGCACGGTGCTGTTCGATGTCTTCATTACGGTGCTGTTTGCTATCTCCATTAAGGTGCTGCTCGACGTCTCCGTTACGGTGCTGTTCCATATCCACATTACGGTGCTATTCAATGTCACGATTAAAGTGCTGTTCGATGTCTCCATTAAGATGGTGTTCGATGTCTACATTATGATACAACTCGATGTTTCCATAACTGTGTTGTTCGACGTCTCCAATAAGGTGCTGTTTAATGTATCCATTACGGTGCTGTTGAATGTCTTCATTACGGTGCTACTCGATACAACAGTCGACATCACCAACACGTGGCAGGCTGGTAAAATTCGCACACATACAGACACAATTATTTCCAATTACGGACATCATCAATTTCCAATTACGGTACTGCTCGACGTCTCCATTGCGGTGTTACTCTATGTTTCCATTACGATGCTGATCGACGTCTCCATTAAGGTACTGTTCGGTGTCTCCATTATGGTGCTGTTCGATGTCTTCATTACGGTGCTGCTCGACTTCTCCATTAATGTGCTGTTCGGTGTCTCCATTACGGTGCTGTTCGATGTCTTCATTATAACAATTCCACTCGTGGGCCTGTCGGCTGGTAGAATTGTTAATGCTCCTGTCCCCTCAGTTCACAATTGCACTCGATATTGTAATTGAGGCTGATGGCAGCTGTAAGCATGTAGGGTAAAATGGTCGCAGCTTTTATATCAAGAAATGAAATGCGTTTAACCATCACCAGTGCAGGGACTTAATTTATATTTTCCTCATGTTCTTTTGAAGACCACGGGAAAACAGAGCGCTGCCTATATGATATTCTGCCACTTCTGCATATATGATTGGCCATAGCTTGTCGCCCATATGGTTTAATTTTTGAACACATCTTGTCAGGTCACTGACCCGTGACATAAGGTGCATCATGACAGGCCGTTGTTCGTCGGAGTCAAGAATTGCCGGATGTTATCACTTATTGACCGTAAGTGGCTAGTGCTGAGTGTGGTCGGGTAACGAGCGACTAGGCTAGACGGCTATTTATTACCTACTAGTTCCTACCTACTATTGCTACTACCGCTTACTGCCAAACTGTTGATGAACTTCATAGGTCATTCGAGGTCACTGTTCTAGTATAACCTGGGATTGCCTTTATTCGGCTCAGGAGTCACTATATGTTTCAAGCCAATGCTGAAACTGAAATTGTTGCCAGTGTTTACCACTGGGTGCTATAAAATAGCGTTCTCGGACACTATTTCGGAAAATTTCAACACGAGGATAACACGTTGACTCCATGTGGCCTATCACGGGTCGAAAGGCAAGATATCGTACATTGTTAGCATCCAAAGACATCGAGTAATAATGTACGTAGCTTTATCAATGCAAATATGCTGTGATTTTTGCACATGTAACGGTTAAACGTGCACACGCGTTTTTTGCACACAAAAACTGACTAGCTTAATTGGTCTGTGAAGCAAACCAGTGGCCCGAAACATGCAAGCATTTTGTCAATCGGGAGTTCTGACTATGTGCAAGGGACCGATTTTTGTTTCACGTTATAGCGCTCTTCGTTTTGAAGTGCTGGGATGGGGGCCACAAATTGCAACAAACACATGTACTGGAGAAAATGATAAAATGTTCACGAGCGAGGGCCAAGATATGACGTTCACGAGGTGAGACGTATCTGGAAGTCAGTTTCTAAAAGGTATTCCCCCGTGATGCGATCGAAAATTAGTGGGGACGAAAACGGTGCGATTAATAAACAATGGATGCATGGTAGCACAAACACTCGCATCAACTTAAATCCGGAGCTCAACTAAAACATCTATCACTTCTTCGACCGCTGGGTTTTGTATTGATTGGGTTGGCTGGCTGTCCAGGCCACATTGGATGCGGTGGAGAGGTGCCATCTCCGCAGCACCCAGACGAGTGTTTGCAGACGCACATTGCCGGGTGATAAGGCGCTGGGGCGCGTGACATGTGCGTTAATCACCTATTACCTCCTCTTCCGGGGGAGTCGACGTGGCCGGCTGCCGCTGAGACTGCACGGCACAGGCGAGGAACGCGCGGGAAAACAGCGCGCTGGGACACGACCGGAGCGAACGAATTGAAGCGGATGCAATATGGCCGAATGTGATCAGGCTGAGCGGGCGGATGCGACAGGAAGCTAACGGCACGGGATGGAAACCGGACCGGGAACGGACGGACTGGGGCGGGGAAGAAGCGGGATGGGATGGCAAGGCATACACGATGGACGGAAGCGGGATGGGATGGCAAGGCATACACGATGGACGGAAGCGGGATGGGATGGCAAGGCATACACAATGGACGGAAGCGGGATGGGATGGCAAGGCATACACAATGGACGGAAGCGGGATGGGATGGCAAGGCATACACAATGGACGGAAGCGGGATGGGATGGCAAGGCATACACAATGGACGGAATCGGGGTGGGTTGGGTTGGCAACACAATGGACGGAAGCGGGTGGGATGGCAAGGCATACACAATGGACGGAAGCGGGATGGGATGGCAAGGCATACACAATGGACGGAAGCGGGATGGGATGGCAAGGCATCAACACAATGGACGGAGGGATGGCAAGGCATACACAATGGACGGAAGCGGGATGGGATGGCAAGGCATACACAATGGACGGAAGCGGGATGGGATGGCAAGGCATACACAATGGACGGAAGCGGGATGGGATGGCAAGGCATACACAATGGACGGAAGCGGGATGGGATGGCAAGGCATACACAATGGACGGAAGCGGGTGGGATGGCAAGGCATACACAATGGACGGAAGCGGGATGGGATGGCAAGGCATACACAATGGACGGAAGCGGGATGGGATTGAACGGAACGGCATGCAAGAAGGGCGCGACCATCGGCGAGGTGGCACCGAGGGAGAAGGGACGGGGGCGCGCGGGGAACGTGACGGTGAAGTAAACGAGCGGATGGACGGGATCGTGTGGTGTCGTGTCGGGTTCGGCAAAGTAAAGGAACGAATGGGCCGCGTCGTGTGGTGTCGTGTCGGGTTCGGCAAAGTAAGGAACGAATGGGCCGCGTCGTGTGGTGTGGTGTCGGGTTCGGCAAAGTAAAGGAACGAATGGGCCGCGTCGTGTGGTGTGGTGTCGGGTTCGGCAAAGTAAAGGAACGAATGGGCCGCGTCGTGTGGTGTGGTGTCGGGTTCGGCAAAGTAAAGGAACGAATGGGCCGGGTCGTGTGGTGTCGTGTCGGGTCGGTCAGATCAGATCGGGTCGGATTGGATCGGGTCGGGACTGGCCCAGTCGGATCGATTCGGGTCGGCTTCGATCGGCGTGGACCCGATGGGGTGCCGATGGGGTGCCGATGGGGTGCCGATTCGGGTCGGCTTCGATCGGCGTGGACCCGATGGGGTGCCGTTGGGTCGTCCGACTCTGAAGCCGGTCAGGGCTGGTGCGTGCTGCAGGAAGGGCTGTCGGGTGTTACAGGACGGGGTCGCAGGGAGGGCTGTCGGGTGTTACAGGACGGGGTCGCAGGGCGTGCTGCAGGAAGGGCTGTCGGGTGTTACAGGACGGGGTCGCAGGGCGGGCTGTCGGGTGCTACAGGACGGGGTCGCAGGGAGTGCTATCGGGTGTTACAGGATGGGGTCGCAGGGAGGGCTGTCGGGTGTTACAGGACGGGGTCGCAGGGCGGGCTGTCGGGTGCTACAGGACAGGGTCGCAGGGGAGGGCTGTCGGGTGTTACAGGACGGGGTTGCAGGGCGGGCTGCAGGGGGGCTGTCGGGTGTTACAGGACGGGGTCGCAGGGCGTGCTGCAGGAAGGGCTGTCGGGTGTTACAGGACGGGGTCGCAGGGCGGGCTGTCGGGTGCTACAGGACGGGGTCGCAGGGAGTGCTATCGGGTGTTACAGGATGGGGTCGCAGGGAGGGCTGTCGGGTGTTACAGGACGGGGTCGCAGGGCGGGCTGTCGGGTGCTACAGGACGGGGTCGCAGGGAGGGCTGTCGGGTGTTACAGGACGGGGTTGCAGGGCGGGCTGCAGGGGGGCTGTCGGGTGTTACAGGACGGGGTCGCAGGGAGTGCTATCGGGTGTTACAGGACGGGGTCGCAGGACGGGGTCGCAGGGCGGGGTGCAGGGCGGGGTCGCAGGGCGGGCTGTCGGGTGTTACAGGACGGGGTCGCAGGGCGGGATGCAGGGCGGGGTGCAGGGCGGGGTCGCAGGGCGGGCTGTCGGGTGTTACAGGACGGGGTCGCAGAGCGGGGTGCAGGGCGGGGTGCAGGGCGGGGTGCAGGACGGGGTCTCAGGGCGGGATGTCGGGTGTTACAGGGCGGGGTCGCAGGGCGGGCTGTCGGGTGTTACAGGACGGGGTCGCAGGGCGGGGTGCAGGGCGGGGTGTAGGGTGGGGTGCAGGGCGGGGTGCAGGACGGGGTCTCAGGGCGGGCTGTCGGGTGTTACAGGACGGGGTCGCAGGGCGGGATGCAGGGCGGGCTGTCGGGTGTTACAGGACGGGGTCGCAGGGCGGGGTGCAGGGCGGGCTGTCGGGTGTTACAGGACGGGGTCGCAGGGCGGGGTGCAGGGTGGGCTGTCGAGTGTTACAGGACGGGGTCGCAGGGCGGGGTGCAGGGCGGGCTGTCGGGTGTTACAGGACGGGGTCGCAGGGCGGGGTGCAGGGCGGGCTGTCGGGTGTTACAGGACGGGGTCGCAGGGCGGGGTGCAGGGCGGGCTGTCGGGTGTTACAGGACGGGGTCGCAGGGCGGGGTGCAGGGCGGGCTGTCGGGTGCTACAGGACGGGGTCGCAGGGCGGGGTCGCAGGGCGGGGTGCAGGGCGGGCTGTCGGGTGTTGCAGGACGGGGTCGCAGGGCGGGCTGTCGGGTGTTACAGGACGGGGTGCAGGGAGGGCTGTCGGGTGTTACAGGGCGGGGTGCAGGGCGGGGTGCAGGGCGCGTGACCCGGTGCAGGATCAGACTGTAGCCGAGTGCATAAAACATGATGAGAAGGGACAGGGTGGAATTGAATGGGGCGGGATACACACAGCTGGGTCGTTCCGAACGACGATCCCAAGGTGGAAGTATCTGCTGGGGCGAGCATGGGGGTGTGCCCCTCACTTCTTGGGACCTTAGCCATTGCATTATGGGCGTTGCATGGGAAGAGTAAGCATTATGGGCGTTGTATGGGAGTAAGCAGTTGCTTTCCTCTCTACTTGTTCTGACGTTCTGTTGCTGCCACCCGACAGCGTGCCGTGGGACAGATGAGACGCAGTAGAGCAGAGTCAAGCGGGCTGACAGAAGGTCGGGCAAAACCGAATGGAGAGAAAAACAAAATGCAAGTAAAGCAAGACGTCGTCCCTCAGCCCTGTCCTATTCTTGATTCTCAGCCTAGCTCCAGCTGTCGGTACTCGCATGCCAGCCGCACTTGTGTACCCGCCCTGCTGTCTTCTGGACATTTGTGTACTCGCCCTGCTGTCTTCTGGACATTTGTGAACTGGCCCTGCTGTCTTCTGGACATTTGTGTACCCGCCCTGCTGTCTTCTGGACATTTGTGTACCCACCCTTTTGTCTTCCGGACCGTACCCTGAATCAACGTTCGGCGAGGGTGACGTGACTGGGTGCACCTGCCCCGCGGTGGCCCCTCGCCGGGCGGACGTGGCGCAACGTGACGTGACGTGACGTGACGTGACGTAACGTGGCCATGCTGAATGGCCCGGCATCGCGCCACCACACGTGTCGCCGCACCCACCGCACACTCGACGGACGATAAGCCGGTCGCGTCTTCACCAGGGAAACTGGCGACCGCCCGAGACGCAGGCGTGCACCTGGGGTCTGTCCTCGCCCCGCTTCACATTGCCGACAAAAGGAACAGATCTTCCCGGAAAACGGGGTTCTACTGTGAAGATCCCGAACCACTTTACGGTGCTGCTTAAAAGCAATGTCAGATTTTGTGAAGGTGACCCGGTCTACCCCCAAAAAGGTTAATGTCCACGGATTTCGGCCAGTTTATTTCGAAAAGGGTCCGTTTTCTCCGTATAAAAATAACGCTTTTAATTCTCATTGGGGCCTGGAACGTCGGATCCCATTTTTCCTAAAATTGTATCTAAGCATGACACTATGTAAACCAGTAATGCAGAACTCCTAAACATACATCAAGATGCAGGACGTCAGAACTTCATTGCAAAAAGACTTCGATTCATTATTCGGTAAGGGGTAAATAGGCGCTTTTAAGGGCCCGAAGACTCACGTAAGGGATTGCCCGCATTCGCAAGGGCTGCACACGTTCGTAAGCGCCTGCAGATGTTGGCAAGCAGATGCAGATGCAGATGTTGGCAAGCGCCCGTTACGCGTCCGTAAGGAACGGCAGACATTCGCAAAGGCCCGTAGACGTTCGTAATAGCCCTTAGGCGTTCGTAGGGACCAATAACAGTTTAAGAGGCCCTGAGCCTGTAGACGTCCGCAATGGCCCTTAAGCGTTTGTAAGGGCCAGCACTCATTCGTACGGACCCGCAGACGTCTGTAAGCGCCCATAGATGTTTGTAAAGGCCCATAGAAGTTCGCTTAAGGGCCCGTAGACGTCCGGAAGGACCTGCGAACTTTTGTAGGGGCCTATAAACTCTCATGTGGATCAATGGACGTTCATAAGGGCCCGCAAGCGTTCGTGTAAAGGTTCGTAGACGTTCGTAAGGGCCCGTATAAATTCATAAGGACCCGTAGACGTTCGCAAGAGTTCATATACATTCTTAGAAGGCCGACGACAGCCTCGATGGCCATAACAGAGCGCTGTCGGCCTTTCCATCTTCGTCATGGCGATCCCGTAAATGGCTACGTGCTGGCTCATGGCGCGGCCCGAAGGGCCCGCACCAGGGGGCCCTAGAAGCCCAAGGGCGGGCGGCCACCCCACCGTCCCCCTTGGATACATCCCGGTCTCAACTTCAACGTAGTAGACAAGCTTTATATTAATTTATGGATAACCTTTAACCAGTTGCATCTACCTTCACCTGCTGCCGAGAGATATTAAGGCATTGGCACTGTACTGGTACACATGATTTTTGGAACTTGATTAAAAATAACAAAATATGTATTGCTTCTCATAGTTGTGAGTAGCTTGCCTGTTACATCCAACTAACACCAAACACGACTGATGCAACCGATTGCATGATGTGTACTACTCCCTATAATCATATTTCCAGATCTATAGCAGATGGGACACGGTGCTATGTGAAGAAGATGTCGGCGTGAAAACCGCTGATTGCTACCCGAAGTGAGTGGTGCTAGCATACAACAGACCTTGAATCACAGTCAACCAGGCGAAGCTGAAGTCGGTTAATGAAATAAACAAGATATCCTAAGTGAACCAATAAAATCGAAAGAAGAACAAACTACAGTGACGACGAAATACGTCTCCACTCACCATACACACTACTAGATTATCCAAGACCCAGAGTTTTAAGTTGTTACCTCCGCGCAACAACAAAAATATAATAAAACCCTTCCATCGTTGTCTCACTCCAAAAGGAAAAATAAAACACGCACACGCACACACACACACACACACACATGTATATGTATATATATATATATGTACATATATATATATATATATATATATATATATATATATATATATATATATATATATATATATATATATATATATATATATATATATATATATATATATATATATATATATATATATATATATATGTGTGTGTGTGTGTGTGTGTGTGTGTGTGTGTGTGTGTGTGTGTGTGTGTGTGTGTGTGTGTGTGTGTGTGTGTGTGTGGGTGTGGGTGTGGGTGTGGGTGTGGGTGTGGGTGTGAGAGACAGATAAAAACGAAAGAAAAGAAAGACGGGGAGAAGTTGAGAAGAGCGAGAAAGACTGCGTGAGATGGAGAGAGATAAAAATAATGAAAAACTGAGGATTATGGGAGAAGTTAACGAGGAGGAAGAGGCGGCCGGTCAGATGGTGATGCAGCCCAGCGATGTAGCCCAGTGACGTAGCCCGGACGACGTGAACGGGTGGTCCCAGTCACAGGTGGAGTGCATGCACATGTGACAGGAGAAAAACTGCTGATAGACACACTGTCATAATTGACACTGCCTATCAGCCGGGGAGAAAAAGTAGGAGTTTGGCTGTGATGGGGATGTGTTACCTAGCGCGCACACCTGCACAAACTGTATTGAAATATCAGCATGGGGTAACGGATCGTGTCAACAACTCGAGCACAAGAGAGTAAATATACCGGATGGCATGGCAGGCACTGTGGCACAGCTGGTTGGCTGTGTGGGTAGGTGCCGACGCCCACCATCACGTGACGCCTACCATCACGTGACGCCCATCACACGTGACGTCTACCATCACGTGACGTCTACCATCACGTGACGTTTACCATCACGTGACGCCCACCATCACGTAACGCCCACCATCACGTGACGCCCATCACACGTGACGTCTACCATCACGTGACTCCCACCATCACGTGACGTCTACTATCACGTGACGTCTACCATCACGTGACGTTTATCATCACGTGACGTCTACCATCACGTGACGTATACCATCACGTGACGTTTATCATCACGTGACGTCTACCATCACGTGACGCCCACCATCACATGATGCCCACCATCACGTGACGTCCACCATCACGTGACCTCCACCATCACGTGACGTCTACCATCACGTGACGCCCACCATCACGTGACGTCTACCATCACGTGACGCCCACCATCACGTGACGCCCACCATCACGTGACGCCCATCACACGTGACGTCTACCATCACGTGACGTCTACCATCACGTGACACCCACCATCACGTGACGTCCACCATCACGTGACGTCTACCATCACGTGACGGCTACCATCACGTGACGTCTACCATCACGTGACGTCTACCATCACGTGACGCCCACCATCACGTGACGTCCACCATCACGTGACGTCTACCATCACATGATGCCCACCATCACGTGACGTCCACCATCACGTGACGTCTACCATCACGTGACGCCCATCACACGTGACGTCTACCATCACGTGACGTCCACCATCACGTGACGTCCACCATCACGTGACGTCTACCATCACGTGACGGCTACCATCACGTGACGGCTACCATCACGTGACGGCTACCATCACGTGACGTCTACCATCACGTGACGGCTACCATCACGTGACGTCTACCATCACGTGACGTCTACCATCACATGACGTCTACCATCACGTGACGTCTACCATCACGTGACGTCTACCATCACGTGACGGCTACCATCACGTGACGCCCACCATCACGTGACGCCCATCACACGTGACGTCTACCATCACGTGACGTCTACCATCACGTGACGCCCACCATCACGTGACGTCCACCATCACGTGACGTCTACCATCACGTGACGGCTACCATCACGTGACGTCTACCATCACGTGACGTCTACCATCACGTGACGCCCACCATCACGTGACGTCCACCATCACGTGACGTCTACCATCACATGATGCCCACCATCACGTGACGTCCACCATCACGTGACGTCTACCATCACGTGACGCCCATCACACGTGACGTCTACCATCACGTGACGTCCACCATCACGTGACGTCCACCATCACGTGACGTCTACCATCACGTGACGTCTACCATCACGTGACGGCTACCATCACGTGACGGCTACCATCACGTGACGTCTACCATCACGTGACGCCCATCACACGTGACGTCTACCATCACGTGACGTCCACCATCACGTGACGTCCACCATCACGTGACGTCTACCATCACGTGACGTCTACCATCACGTGACGTCTACCATCACGTGACGTCTACCATCACGTGACGGCTACCATCACGTGACGTCTACCATCACGTGACGTCTACCATCACGTGACGCCCCCATCACGTGACGCCCAAAATCGCGTGACGCCCACCGTCACGTGCCCACCAGTCGGGGGCGGGTGGAACAAGTGCTACTTCACCATGTATGAGGATGACAAGATCTTTCAATTACTCTCTGAATGGGTGGTGACAGGAAAGGGCTCGTTGTATTTATCGAACCCTGCCAATGAAGAAAACTTCGCCGTCCGTCCCGTTGGAGCATTTCGAGGGAACGCTCTCCATCATTTCCCCCAAATTGAGCAAGTCAAGTGGCATAAATTACCGCGTGGCTTGCCACTAGAAGGACAAATGACACGTGTTTGTATATTGCCGCTCAATCAGTGGTCAATACCACTCAATCAGTAGTCAACACCGCTCAATCAGTGGTCAATACCGGTCAATCAGTGGTCAACAGCGGTCAATCAGTGGTCAACGCCGGTCAATCAGTGGTCAATACCGGTCAATCAGTGGTCAATACCGGTCAATCAGTGGTCAACACCGGTCAATCAATAATACCGTTCAATGGTTAATACCACTCAATCAGTGGCTCTGCAATGGAGAGTAAAGAACATTTCTTCCTCAGAAAATATCGTATCAACAGCTTCCAGCCAGACGTGCACCGAGTCTGTTCTAAGTGGAATGCTACATAACCACAGTGTGCACCATGCATTCCCAAGAATGCTTTGACATGCCATTTGTCCTTAGCACGTGCATAGCACAAGCGGACAGGTCAGTCTGTGATCCTATTATTTAAGGCTGGCTTCTGAAGCCCCTTTCGGGCTTTTGGCTTGCTGCTTCTTATAGCGTCATGATAGAGCTCTGAAACTTCTTGAGTTTTCGTAAAGTTCTTTTGTGCGTATTATACAAACAAAAACAACCTTTGCTTTTTTGCTCATCAAAGCGGCTCCAAGCAGGAATTCTGGAGGGCATGCTGGGAAATTTTTTACAGATTAATGAGCTTTCAAAGCCAGTCAGATAATTACAGGCTATGTTCATAAGTAACAGCTTTCAGCTAACACCAGTGATGCAGTACACATATATGTTGCACGTTTTGCATTACTAAACATGCACATAAATGACAGAGGCGGTTCCAGGTTAAAGAAGTATTAATTTTTTTCTCGTGGTTTTCTACATGACAATAAATCGAGACCCTGGCACACCGTTACATCATTGTTGATTTCTTGGGAATCCCTACAGTGAAGAAATATAATAATCTTCGGCACAGGCGAACCAATTCAGCTTTGGACGGGGAGGCATCTATACTGGCGATATGTTCAATCATAAATTTAAAATAGTAATAGTACTGGTACTGTTATTACTAGTTATTATACTATATTGTCACTACTAAATACTACTAGTTAGTAGAATTTGTTCAAGTAATGAGAATGGTTTATAGTAATTAAAGAGTAGGCAAGCCTGGCTGTCTCCGATATTTCAGGACGTGTGAGATTTTACGCATGTTCCATGCACTAACTGATACACAAGATGTTGCTGGCAGAGGCGGATCCATGGTAAACAAGTAATGCGATACCCAATTTTTGTCTGTCTGGTGTCTGGTGGTACGAACTGTTCACTTGTAGAGCAACGTTCAGTATAATATTACCAAAAACTTCTTGTTTATGAAGATAAATTGATTTGAATACCAAACTACTTTTCGCGGGATAAAAGTGTTTCTCCAATTTTGGTTACCCTGGATACGCCTGTTGTTCTTAAGCTGACCTTGATTAACCCACAACTGAAAGCACTATTTATTTGGAATCGATTGGCGATATCATTTGGAGTCGATTTGCTTCGAATGTAAGAGTTAGCTATGGTAAAAATAACCTAATAGCTATGGTAAAACAAAAAATGGCATGACTTCCTTTTTTGTTTCCTGCATTAGCCATGTTCGAAATTTTGTAGTTTTCTTTCGGTAAAAATGTAGTTGACGAGTTGACGATACAGGCCTTCAAGCGATATTTTCGTCCAAAAGATTTGTCCATTGCTTAACGAGTTTTGAAGTGTGCCAAATAAGTCCCATCCTGAACCACGGAACTAATTTGCATGCCTCACACAATTGGGTTAAACCTTCACAGTTCACGCAAAGCTCGATATGCAGGGCTGATGTCAGCCTTGAACGAGCTAATTTGAAGTCCCCCTCATAGCAAAGGTCAATCACCTCGAATCTATGTGTGAAAATGCCACTAGTCTGCACGTTGTGCTTTAAAAAAAAGTAACATGAAGTTAAAGGTCAATCACCTTATTTGATTTCGGAACTGTTATCGACGAGAGATGATGTGCGATAATATTTATGAATATAAGTGTTAACCTCGACACACTAAATGCCCGTGTGTCCAGAAAATAACGAAAAAAAAGAAAGAACAAAACAAAGCAAATGCAATAGAAGTAAAACTACACCCAGCATGTCACTGTGCCGAGTCATTTCCCTTCGCCCGCCCCGATGCTCTTGAGTCATATTTCCATGGTATCTCCATTGTGACATTCCGATAATTTTCAGAAACCTACACCTGTGGTGGATAGCTAGGACCGGTCGACGTGGGCAACCTGCACACCTGGCCGGCGTGCTGCCACCTGCACACCTGGCCGGCGTGCTGCCGCCTGCACACCTGGCCGGGGTGCTGCCGCCTGCACACCTGGCCGGCGTGCTGCCGCCCGCGCCCGTGCGTGTCAACCTGCAAACGGTCGACACCCGCCCGCCGGCACCGACGACCGAGACGTCACAGGCGCCGGCACGCATGGCGGCTGCTGACGCGTGAAGCGTCGCAGCCGACGGCGACACCTGAGCCGCGACGGCGTCTCATCCGACGCGACACCCACTGTGGCAGCATCTGCGGATCCTGCTGTCGCCTCCCCCCCCCCCCCCGCTTGCCGACCGTCGTGACGCCAGCGTCACCGGGCACGTCATAGCAGACCCTCCCCCTCCATAACGGAGCGTCGGAAACTCAGTGGTTAAGCCGAGCGTCTGCCATACCAGAGGTACGCGGTTCGGTTCCCCGCGATGCCAGCCCTTACTGCCAGGGTGAGAGGCAGGCGACGTCATGTGGCCTCAACTGCTGAGTGCGTCGTAAAGCCGCACCTCCCCCCCCCACCCCCCACACACACCAACACACACACACACACAGCCTGATGTCCGGGCCGACGGCTGTTCCGTGACCGCTCGATGGAAGTCCCGGCGCCGTGGACTGCCCCCCACGCCACGCGGATTGTCAGGAGGCTCACATCTGCGAACCGCAGATCCACTGAGATCACACAAAGTTCGCAATCCGGGGCGGGGTACCGCGTCCACAGAGGTACGTGCTGGTGTGGGGTACCGTGTCCACAGAGGTTCAAGCTGGCGCGGGGTACCGCGTCCACAGAGGTGCGTGCTGGCACCAAACCTCCATGCGGCATATGTACACCGGTCTACCAAGTCGATATGCACTCGTATGAGCACGCGTGGTACACAACCACTCGGCATCCCTCATATTATAGACGCATCACACAAAGTCAGACTTAAGTACACCACGCACGTGTCTACCACTATGCAATACTACCTCAGGTAATAATGGTGACAACCAGCTATAATGGACCACGATATAACGAGACCGTTCTTTCAATAAACTAGAGGAGACGAACTGGGTGATATATACGAAGAAAAGCAGAGAACAAGCAGTCTTCGAGCAAATTCAATATTACAGCAGAATATGATCGCCGGCGTATCAATAGAAATGGATGCGGAAAAGCTACCAGCAGTTCAAGTACGTTTGAATCCCAAGCAGGATCCAGGACATCAAAAGAAAAACATCGCTTGCCAAAGGCGCAGCCAAGGGTCCCCTCTCTCCTGAGCAACCAAAAATATAAAAATCAAACAAGAAATATTGAGATTTTCAACGTAGAAAATCAGAGATTTTCGGCGCGCGAAGCGCTCTCCTGACATTTTTTTGGTCGCCCCTTCATCCCCCTTAGGAAAATCCTGACTTGACTGCACCCCTGTCGCTTGCTGCAGCAGCGAATGTTAACATCGGAGGTCTGCCGGGAGCCACGACCAAGCCGCCGTCCCCTCCAGACGACCGCAGCCGACGGCAGTGGCAGCTCGCCGTCGCCACGCGGCACGACGCGGTGGCGCCGGCCGCCGTGTACTGTGCCAACGTGCGCGCCCGCCAGCGGCTCAGTGCCGGGGCCCGGGTCAGAGTCCTGTCCTGTATGGTGCACCCGGCGCGCACCGCACGCCCCCCCCTCCCGCGCGCGACCAAGTGAGGACGGACACTCGGCGCGGTGATTGCAGGCCACCGAGGTCGCGTGGCCAGTCCAAGGCTCGCCGGTCCAGACATTGCACAAATGACGCAGCGCAACCGACGGCCGACGCCGGTGGAGGAAACACAAACAGTTCTGCCGAATCCGTGCCGCGGCCACTCCTGGAGAGGCTGCCCTGCGACGAGTCATGCACCGAGTCACGCACCGGCAGCCGGTCCCGGAATTCAGGTCCGGCAAAGTTGACTCATCTCGCTGCCTCTCACAGTTCGCAGTGCGCCTACAGTTGGCGCCGCCCCGGTTGATGTGACGCAGCTTCATTGTGCAGACGGACTGTGATACCCCCCCCCCCACCCCCTCTCCACTCTCACACCGAGAGGGGATCAAGGACACATCTCTCGGGTGGCTATTGTTGCACGCATCCAATAATTAAATACCTTGATGTGACCTCTTGTTGGATAATGGAAATATTGGTGGGCCGATTTCAGTTCGCAATCCATTCTATTTCTATACAGAGATGTGCTTCGACTCACCTGCAGTTACACTGGTCCAGCTTGCCACGCGGTCTCCGAAATAGGCGAAGGTCGGCGGTAATTTGGAAATACTGCACCGCAGTGCTTTTGTCTCCCCAGGCGCCGTAGCCGTGTGCACGGGCGACATTAAAGGGGGGAAGTTTCCGCTCTCCCCACCCCCTCAAACGTCGAGAAGCTTAACAATATTATACGCCTGTAATCGCTGCATGGAAAGAATGAATGCCAAAACGATCACGTTCCCCTGTCGGAAATATGTGCTGCTACCAGTGATTGTCAACGGAAATCTCCCTTCGCCACTCATTCCAGGGGTAAGCTCCCTTCACCACTCATTCCAAGGTGAAACTCCCTTCACCACTCATTCTCCTGGAGAGACCCATTGCTGTCGCCAGTGCTATGCTCAGTCAAGAGGCACGGATCTGGGTGGTTTCGCATTAAACAGCCACTCTGATAAACCTAGCCGCCTGATGACATCCCGGAAAATGTGTAACTGATCAAGGACAAGCCATGAGCAAAGCCTCAATGTTTCTACCAGCTCCATAGCTAAAGCTGAGGTCTTGCAACTCTGAGAACCACCCATTGCGTAATCAGAGGCCTGCAGGGCTCCTTTCAGTGCCCGCGTGCACTAGAAACCATCTCGCATTAATCTTTCACTTTATCTAGTTTTCGCAGACGGTCTGTGGTCACTCGAATGTCATCTTAAAATATATCACTTCAAATCAGCAATATAATATTTTCAGTTCCGTGATTGGAGCTCTCAAGCAGCGCTATCAACAGCACTCTTTTCCTCCATGGGTTTATCCTAATCTGATACAATTCCACCCAGACGTGATTCTTGTATCTGGCAGATGGGAAAACATCCGCTGTGACGGTCTTCCTCCTGCCATTCGCCGAGCTGACACTTTCCTCCGGCGGCCGATAGCGGGCCTCATTCGGGGCGAGGAGCCCCTCGGCGGCTCCCGAGGCGGCGGATCTACGGGCGCCTAATGATGACGGCTCCACGGGCGCCTGATGTTGACGGCTCCGCGGGCGCCTAATGTTGACGGCTCCACGGGCGCCTGACGTTGACGGCTCCACGGGCGCCTGACGTTGACGGCTCCACGGGCGCCTGACGTTGACGGCTCCACGGGCGCCTGATGTTGACGGCTCCGCGGGCGCCTAATGTTGACGGCTCCACGGGCGCCTGACGTTGACGGCTCCACGGGCGCCTGATGTTGACGGCCCGGTGATGTGACAGAGCGTTTCCGAGGCGGCAGATAGCGGTCACCGGCGGATGTGTCGGCCGGCCGACTGCTGCTGCTGTCAGAGGCGGAGCCAGCAAACTGCATGCATGGCACTCGTCTCGAGAGGCACCAGTTCCTCGGAGAGGTGACATAAAGTGAGAGCATTTCAGGTCTGCATTTGCACTGCACTGCACTGCACTCAGGTGCACTTGAGTGCCCCTGGAGGAGCGCCTTCGGCTGAAAAAAAAATCAAGAGGTGCACTTGAGCGTCCTGTTAGATGCCTTTTCTACTCAGTGAAGAGCCTCCGGCTGAACAAAAATCAAGGGGTGGGTACGCTCGAGCGTTCTGGATGGGCGCCTTTTCCCAGTCAGATTTGCGCCGCATCTCAATGGGGGCACCCATCGGTGTTAAAATAACGATTTTTCGTTAGGTGTGAGATGTCGAAACGAGTACAGTAGGATGTCAAAATTCGACATAGAAACGATGTCATTTAACATAAATTATAAGTTCTTCAAATACAATTCTGATCCCACAGAAGCAACAGATCCAACTTTTTCCTTTGTTTTGAGATGGCTAAATTAGGGGTAGATAGTTCAGCGATAACAATGCAAAATACCTACCCTTATCAACTGATATTGTATAACAGACCATATCATAGACAATTCTTTTATATGGGATTATGCTAAGAGTTGTCAGTATGTCACAATCCACAATGGTGAGTATCAACTAAATACTTACCAACAAGATATTGGTAGAAATTAGATATGAAGACTTCATAATGATTCGTCATGAAGCAGGATGTCGATACTCCGTTCAGAGGGATGTCAATTCAATGTTCAGAGAATGGTATATTCCACCCTATTTCATGAATACTGTATCACTGGCACCCATAGACCCGCCCCTGATGACTGCCGTCCTCTTGAGTCGGACGCCCGGTATTCCCTGTCGCCGCCGGCGGACGGCGCCGTGCGATACGGCAGCCGCCGGGGCCCCAGCTGGCGGCCACGATGCTCGACACTGCTGCAGATTGGGGACTCACCGCCTCCGCGGACCACCGGCACTTCGGAATTCCCGCACTCTGCAAACCGCAGACTGCGCGCCAGTCCAGTAGTCTCAGCCCTCCCGCCTGCCCAGTAGCCCCAGCTCCCACGCCAGTCCAGTAGTTCCGGCCCCCACACCAGTCCAGTAGCCCCAGCCCCCACACCAGCCCAGTAGCCCCAGCCCCCACACACCAGTCCAGTAGTTCCTGCCCCCACATCAGTCCAGTAGTCCCGGCCCCTACACCAGTCCAGTAGTACCAGCCCCCACATCAGTCCAGTAGCCCCAGCCCCCCACACCAGTCCAGTAGCCCCAGCCCAGTAGCCCCAGCCCCCACACACCAGTCCAGTAGTTCCTGCCCCCACATCAGTCCAGTAGTCCCGGCCCCTACACCAGTCCAGTAGTACCAGCCCCCACATCAGTCCAGTAGCCCCAGCCCCCACACCAGTCCAGTAGTCCCAGCCCCCACACCAGTCCAGTAGCCCCAGCCCCCACACCAGCCCAGTGGTCCCAGCCCCATACCAATGATGTTCAATATGTTGTCACATTTTGAAACCTTGAACCGTCTTTCAACATTTCCAGCGAGTTGTTGACGCGATTTCAACGATGTCCATTTAGACATCGAGGAAAATAACAGCTATTTTCCCTCCTTTCCCATGTATTAGCAATGGCGCGCGCTTCACCCAAAAACAACCACTTTGAAAGACGCACTCAACTTGAACTTGGTTTGCATCGGTTTTGGTCCACCTTAAGTATGCGTGCCAAATTCAATTCAAATTCAACTTGCATTTCAATAGAAAATTGACTCTCCCCATTTATTTGAAACTTGGTTTGTGACATAAACTCATGCATAGCGTAGAGGATAGCCATATGTGGAACAACTCATGCTCTGTCGTGCATCTCGAACGTCCAGTACCACAACATAAACTTTCAGCACTTTCGTCATTGAATGGCATCCAAGGCGAAATTTCAACCTTAATGTTGCAGATGTGGCTGCGCCCATGCTTGTGGTGTCTGTACCCGCAGAAATTAGACGTCCTTGCATCCAGTTTTTATATTGAGATTGAAGCATGAATTGCACTTTGACGAAAATTTGATTTGTCCACGATGCGCCTTCCTACAGGCAATTGTCCGGGGATGCTAATGACGACGGGACGATCATGCAACGTCTCAATGTGACACAAATGCGTGCGTTGAGGACTCGTGCCGATACCAACGCCAACTGACAACACATTCGTGTATTGCTGCATCGATATGTGGAGCAGCCCGGCTATTCCAATAATACCTTGTCGTATTGAACTTGCCGTTAGCGGCGATTAAATGAAGCCGCACAGCCAAATTACGAAATGCATCGCCTACTTAGTGCCACATAAGATTTCGGTGCACAGGGCGTTTCTTCACAGACGCGTGTTCCAGTTTGCTTGCGCAATTGCTGCGGCCGCGGCTGGCGTCCCGGCGCGCCCGGTGCAGACGGGACAGGACGGGACGGGACGGGACGGGACGGGACGGGACGGGACGCCTGTCCAGTCCAGCGGTCCACGTCCCGTCAAACTCACACCAGCTGTCCAGACGTCCAGACAAACTCAGCTGGTGACCGCCGGCCGCAGCAGCACAGCAGACGGACTGACGGTCTCTGTCTGACACGGCCACCTACCCTTCACATCCGCACCGGAAAATCCCACTTGCGCGCCGCTCGGAATCAGTTAGTTGGGCATTTGTTTGAGCTCCAGGCGTATCGCCATAACGAAAATGATGGTACAGGTGGTTGTAATTATTTCAGCGTTATACTACCTCAGAGCATGGACCCTCGACGGGGGGCGGGGGGGGTGGGGACAGAGCGGATTCATCCCCTCCGATTTGTCTAACATTTAGCACAACACATATGGGCGTGGCATGGAAAAAATTGGTTTTAAATTTTCGACATACTCACCAAGGTTTTGATTACGACGGAGCCGGCGCCCCAGAGGAAGTGGTAAAAGTCAGAACGAACAAAATACTACCTACCCACTGAACCACCTCAATAATAACCAGTGAATCTAAGACTGAGGACACCTTCGAAATAAACTCGAAGAGCCGCGCAGGAGCAACAGCGCGAGACGCTCCAGCCAGAACAGAACGTCTTCAGGCGCAAGCGCGGCTTGACGTCCGCAGATCGGTCCGACACGCCGCGCAGCCGGCGAGGATCAAAGTGGCGCCCGACTAACGCCACCTTGCTGCGGCCGTGCACACCAGGAATCCGGCAGATCTGCGGCCGATTTGGTCCGCCCACGTCCAGCGTCAAGGATGGCCATTGCGCGGTATACCGGAAGCAGCGCCGGCGGTCGCCCGCGCCGACGCCGGCCGGAGGGGGCGCGGCGGATTTGGCCGATCCCCGGTGACGTCACACCATTGAGAGGGTGGGCCGCGGACGCCGTCCGGCCGAGCCGACCGGTCGCCGTGCGCCGCCGGGGCGAGCGCCCGCGGCCACTCGCCAGGCGAGCTGCTGCAGGGGCGGAGCCAGGCGGCGATTGCGGTGGTGGTCACTCCGCGGGCATCCAAACCGGTCTCCGGAAAATCCTCAAAATGGCCTCCATGAAACACTCTGAGTTTTTACGATTCGTGAAGTTTGAAATGATGAAGATTACAGGCTTTTGACACGCCTGGATTCTGAATGCACCCTCCCCCTCCCCCCATTGATCACGTAGCCAACTGGAACAAACCAAAGTCAGCAGATATAATTATATCATCTGATGAGTGGACGTTCGAAGGCAACTTCAAAATGCACAATCTTGCTATCATTGCCCGGAATCTTCACACCTGGGCGACCGCTTTTTCAGTTGTCAGTTGCATGACAACGTTCTGGGCTTGGCTGATTCGAACATGAAGGAAAACTTCCCTTTATAAATGTTGGTACAAAATGCTTAAAGTTTCATACGAATATTCACATAAGCGAACCGAGAACACCTCTCGCACACATGATTACCTTCGCACCAAAGTATTTAAAGGTGTACACAACCTCTGTGCGTGTCCAGATTATATTTCAGAATGCATCTGCACCCACAAAGCATTATACCCCTGGAAGACACCAATTACAATAAAGAAGTAGCAGAACAAACCTGTAGCGTGACAATGAACAACACGCATTCACATTACAATGCTCCTTTTCCCAGAGACACGTGCACATGCCGACGCTCCTTTTGCCAGACTCGTGCAGATTACGACGCTTCCTTTACTCGAACGTGACTCGGCACATGACGATTTACGCGACTCGTGCTAAATGTGCCAAATAAGTGATCTGTGCCAGTCGCCAGAGCCCATGCCACGCGCCGACCCTGCACCCCACAAGTAAGCTCCCCGCCTCCATATCGGGGCTTCATGTCACGTGACCGGCCACTCCTCAGACCAGCTCTCCGTGTCTGTGTGACGCGGCCGGCCACTCCCCAGACGAGCCCTCCGTGTCAGGGGTCCGAACCACGTGCTAGGCCACTCCCCAGACAAACACTACACGTCAGGGGTTCATGCCACGTGGCCGGCCACTCCCCAGACGAGCCCTCCGTGTCAGGGGTCCGAACCACGTGCTAGGCCACTCCCCAGACAAACACTACACGTCAGGGGTTCATGCCACGTGGCCGGCCACTCCCCAGACGAGCCCTCCGTGTCAGGGGTCCGAGCCACGTGCTAGGCCACTCCCCAGAAGACAAGTCCTCCACGTCAGGCGTTCGTGCCACGTGGCCGACCACTCCTTGGAGAAGCCCTCCATGAACAGCGTTCGCACCGACGCCAGTATCATGAGCAGCGTTCGCAGCCGAAATAGATTGATTTCCAGGGATGGAGAACTCATAAAGTCATAAAGTCATAAAGTGTTAAGGCTTAACAAGAGCCAAGGCCATCTGGGTTAAGCCTATCTAGAAAAGGTACTAGAAATGTAATATTCTCACCCAATCAATCCCTAATCCCAAGTTCCTAGGAAGCTATATATCCAGCCTATCTAGCATCATCCACTTGCTATTGCATAACACCCAACAATTGCAAGCCCTCCCATCTACCCATGTGCTACCATAGCCCCGCTTAAAGGGGTCTGTGCCGTGCACATTTAACATAAATATTATCCTCAACCAAATTAGAAATCAAAAACAAGATTTTCCTGCCTAAAAATTTGTCCACCCTACTTTTAAATACATTCAATGAGGAACTCCCCACAACATCAGCAGGCAGCCCATTCCACGATCAACAACCCTTGACGAAGACCTGCGTCGCTTAACGTCCTACACCCAACTTGTCTAACCTGAGTTGGTGACCCCGTGATACTTTAAACTGAAGAGCACCATTTAAATTGACCTGATCTAGTCCTTTAACAATTTTGTACATTTCAATCATGTCCCCCTTAATCTCCTATACTTGAGTGAGTACATATCTAATGCCACAAACCTTTCTCCATATTCTAAGCTACCTAGTCCACTGATGAGTTTAGTTGCTTTGCGTTGCACTCTTCTAACTTGTCTATATCCTTTTCTAGGTAGGGGCTCCAAGCTTGCACAGAATATTCCAAGTGGGGTCGCACATATGCTAAGTACAGTTTTTCATGACTTCCTTGCTCTTATACATCACACTTCTATTAATGAGTCCCAGCATTCTGAGTGCCCTGTTCCTACTGAGCTACATTGTTTCTCTGCTTTAAGGTCATTGAAACCAACACACCTAAGTCCCTTTCCTCTTCAATAACATCCAGTTCCCTCCTCCCATTGTATATCTGAAAGTCTCACCTCCAGACCCCAGATGCATAACCTTACACTTGTCATAGTTAAAAGACATCTGCCATTGATCAGCCCACTTTTTTAGGTCCTCCAAGTCTAGTTGAATATTACTAGATTGATCACAACTGTTTGCCACTCCTACCAGTTTGATGTCATCAACAAATTTGAACACTCTATTCCTCAGCCCTACCTCAATGTTATTTACAAAGATGATAAAGAGAAGTGGCCCTAGAACAGAGCCCTGTGGTACTCCACTCAGAACATCCTTCCAATCAGATTTACATCCATTTAACATTACCCTTTGTTTCCTTCCCCTCAACCATGCTTCAATCCAACCTATAACTTTTCCAACAATCCCATGTTGCTGTAGTTGATGAATTAGCCTCCTATGTGGAACTTTATCAAAAGCTTTGCTAAAGTCCAAATACACAACATCCATCCTGTTTTGATTTTCTACTTCTTTTGTAACATACTCCATGAACTCCAAAGGTTAGTTAAACAAGACCTTCGAGATCGAAATCCATGTTGAGTATCCCTTAAAAGATTGTGCCTGTCAAGATGAATCTGAACATTCTGTTTAACCAGTTTTTCTAGTACCTTGCAAACTATTGAGGTCAAACTGACTGGCCTGTAGTTCCCTACACACTTCATACTTCCAACTCGTCAGGTTTCGGAGGAAAGAAGGGTTCAGAGGGCATCAAGAAGTTCAACATAATCCATTTCCCCTGTCACATGCATGGTAACCCCCTAGAAGCCGAAATATGGCTTTTCCCAGGCCTTCCTCTCGATTGCCTATGTTCTGGATCGATTCATCTCCGAACTGAAACTCCGTTTGTAAATCTTCACACGATTCCAAGACGTTTCCTACCCCTCCCGCCGAGGTATCCATACATGCGTTGAGTGTGTGTGTGGAGGGGGGGGGGACGCGCATCGTGTACTATCGAGCACATCTCAGACTGGACCACAGCAGCACGCAAGGGCTGCAAGGTTTGCGCAAGGTTAGCAGCGTGCTCGGCCATCCGATGCCTGCCGGCGCTGGGTCAGGTCAGTGACAGGGCAGTGTCAGGTCAAGTAGCTTTGTGTCAAGTAGGTCAGTGGCGTCGGCGACTGGTGCACAGGCCATCATCACGCTCTTACGGAACGTTTTATGCGGTAGGACAGATTCGTCGATGTTATTGCAGAACTTCGGATTATGCGCCCCAGTCTGGAGAAACAGGCAACCTGTTTTATTTCATGTACCATGTGCACGTGTGGAAACTATTAGATGTGGATTGTTCCACAGATTACTTAGAGAGACGAGCTATTTTTAGCAAGGACACCAAGTGCTGACATATTCGCGAACTCGCTGCATGCATTTAGGACGCAGGTGGTTCGATACGTGCGTGTTGTGTCGCACGCTCACATCTGAATCAGTGTACCCATCGGGCATCGATGTAGTCTCACCGGCCTTTCACCTGCTCAAAGCCATTGTTTTGGTCAAGCTTTTTAGCTCACGACTTCTCATGCAAAGGGAGATTATGGACAATGCACAAATAAACACAGCAGGCTCGGCCTGCAGGACTCGATTGCAATCGGCGGCGTCCTCAGCAATCAGATGCGACCCGAGCTGGCCCGGGTGGCGGTGTGAGGTTCATGTAGTTCTGCGTCGTAGGTCGGAGGTCACCTGACAGTCTGGCCTCGTCATCACGTCGATCAGACAAGGCCATGTGGCAGCGGATCATCCAACGGCGGCAATGCTGCTCGGCGAGCATTCGCTGAAAAGGCCACTTTGGCCGCCATGGCCAGGGTGGACGAACAGTTCATCCACCGTCTCCATAGCAACAAACAACACAGGCTGCACTACGGAGTACTGCAGGAATACTGTTTGAGGAGCACTGCAGTGGGACCGCGAAGCTGCTTGTCAGCCTGTATGGCTGACAAGCAGCTGACATGTACGGCTGGTACATACATACCCTACGCCGGTGTCGGCGCAAAAGGTGTTGGTCACGGTTCGGTGGTGGTCAGTTCCCTGCCGCCACAGCTCGGCATGCTGAGCGAGGAAGCGCAAGAGGAACGATACAAGGATGTGCGAACGCATCACACGAGGCACGCCCGGAAAGACCCCCACCTCCACAGCATGGTGGATCAGCTTGGACGTGCCACGTGGCCGGCCACTCCCCAGACGAGTCCTCCGTGTCAGGGGTCCGAGCCACGTGGCCGGCCACTCCCCAGACGAGCCCTCCATGTCAGGGGTCCGAGCCACGTGACCGGCCACTCCCCAGACGAGCCATCCGTGTCAGGGGTCCGAGCCACGTGGCCGGCCACTCCCCAGACGAGCTCTCCGTGTCAGGGGTCCGTGCCACGTGACCGGTCACTCCCCAGACGAGCCCTCCGTGTCAGGGGTCCGAGCCACGTGGCCGGCCACTCCCCAGACGAGCCCTCCATTTCAGGGGTCCGAGCCACGTGGCCGGCCACTCCTGTGATGGACGTCACCACGAATCCGACTCGTAAATCCCGCCTTGGTCGCGATGTCTCGGGACTGTGACGTCACCTCCCGGCCAGCTGTGGCGGCTGACCATGTCCGCAGGCCAGCTGTGGTGGCAGACCGTGTCCGTCGTGACCGCCCGGCCAGCTGTGGTGGCCGACCATGTCCGCAGGCCAGCTGTGGTGGCTGACCATGTCCGCAGGCCAGCTGTGGTGGCTGACCATGTCCGCAGGCCAGCTGTGGTGGCTGACCATGTCCGCAGGCCAGCTGTGGTGGCTGACCATGTCCGCAGGCCAGCTGTGGTGGCTGACCATGTCCGCAGGCCAGCTGTGGTGGCCGACCATGTCCGTTCATGTGGCCCCATGGTACGGGACAGAGCCGCGCCGCCTGCTCGGCTGAGCTGTCCCCACACACGGTTCGAGGAAATCTACTCAGGTGGGTAATCCCGGGCTCGGGTGGGTAAGCCCGGGCAGCAGGACAGTCCCGAGGTTAGAGCCTGTCACATGAGGCTCGTCCATCGACTTGGCGGCATAGGGCACCCGATTGCCGAAGAGCTCACCCGCCGCCTACGACCGGTTCTCGACAGGATTAACCGTGACAGAGGGGCGCGTGCTTCGCTGAGCCTGCGCAGATATTCGGGGAACGACACCGGGTAATCAGCGGCGCGGTCATCTCGGGAAAGGCGTGTGCATCTGGCTTGAGCGCGGCCGTCCGGCTGTCCGTCCACTGTCCGTCCGGATGTCCGTCCACTGGCCGTCCACTGGCCGTCCGGCTGTCCGTGCACGCGCGCGCGCCCCCTCAGAAGCGGGCTGTTTGTTCGGCGTGTAATGTAAACAGCGGGCGACCAGGCTTTGTACATCGTGTGTGCACCTTGTGACCGGGGCGGCGTGGGTGGCGCGTGACCTGGCCGGCCACCGGTCCGCAGACATCCCGACACGCCTCTGCGGCAGTGTGCCTCTGCGGCAGTGTGCACCGGACGCCCTCTCCAACCGGAGTGGATCGCAGGCCAAAAGATGGCGCATGAAATATTGGATAACTCTGCTGCTGAAACTCGCCGGCAGTCAGACGGCAGTTTTGAAATGTCGTAATTCTCAATTAAATGCACGGGATGAAGCTGCATGAGATGAGGAGTAGAATAGCAAAGGGCTTCAAGGCAAAGTAACGCTTTGCCGTGAAGAATGTTTTGATGGATTGGATTTCGTTGGGATACAACAGGTTGATTTGTCCTAAGTTGGGCTGAATGGTTGGGCTGTGCTCGGCAAGGTTAGGTTCGAATGAATTAGGACGGACTGCGTTCGGCGACCTAAATCGCTGCTGATGTGCGTTGCTGGTATCTCTTGAACTGGGATGAACTGAATCGCCTTGTGTTCGGCTGGTTTGAGCTGTGTTTGGCCAACGTTCCTTTCCCCAGTGCTAATCTCATGCCTAACGCTGTCGCACTTTAACATCCAAAGTGCGCTGAAATGTTGCGTCTGACGCATAGTAAATCCCAGCCAAAGTCTGGATAGTGGATGTTTAATCCCACACAAGAGCTACGGGAAAACCTGGCCGTGTTGTGAACGTCGCTGATTCACGCGTCGCGACGCGTCGGCAGTCTGCGCAGATCCGACGCTAATGGTCTCGGCCAGTTTCCGCCGAAAACTAACAGCCGCCAGCGCGCAGCGGGAGACCACTGCGCATGTCAACACCCTCCCCCCCCCGATTGGCGCGGCCGACACCCCTGACGACGCGGCGGCGGCCATGCGCCGCTACGCACAATCTGACCCGAACAGGAGGCGCCAGTGGAGGAAGGGGCGAGCGACAGAGGACGGAGGCGGGAGTGGTGCGTGGTGTGTGGTGTCAGGCGGCTCCAGGCGCGGCCGAGGAAGCTGCGTGACGTGAGCTCTCCACACCGCGCCACACCGCGCCACTCCGCGCCTCGTCAGGCGGCCTCTGACCGAGGCGGCGGCGGCGGAGGCGGAGTTCGCGCCGTGCTCGGGTCGCCTGCGATGGAGCAGATAGCACGGCTGCCGGTGTTGTGCGCGTGCCCGCCGGCGGTGCCGACGGCACGGCGCCGCCGGCGCACGGTGTCGGCCGCACGCGCGCACCCCCACAGCCGGACGCGGTCGTCATGGCCACTCGCCGGCACGGATCAGCGAAACGCACGTGCGCACGCGCACGCGTGCACGCACACACACACGCTGGAATATCTCAACTCGCACACACACACACACAGCACCGTTGCGAACAGTGGTCGTCGTCTCCGCACAGCCCCTGCGACATGGCCGGGGTGGTGTTCTGGCCAGCGGCTATCTCACCGCCTCTCACCATGCCGTGCCAAATGCTCGGCCCTGCCGCGCCGCTTGGCACGTGTGAGAGCTGGGCCAGCGCACAGGCCGGAGGAAACGCACGCTTCCCGGGCACGGACAAGGCCCACGTCACCGTGGAGGTCGGCGCGAAACGCCGAAACATGGAACGCAGTGCATGTGTGTGTGTGCGTGTGTGTGTGCGCGTGTGTGTGTGTGTGTGTGTGTGTGTGTGTGTGTGTGTGTGTGTGTGTGTGTGTGTGTGTGTGTGTGTGTGCATTACTGGAGATTCCGGGTGGGTCGGGGAGTCTGGACTCCCCTAGTTTGGTACCCTGCTAATGTTAATTTACCATTTTCCATATTCAATCTGAAAATGTCTTCAAAATAAGGAATTGGAACCCTTGGCTTCGTGGAATATTACCAGCTATGGATGGAGAAACGCATATATAAATGTGCATATATATATATATATATATATATATATATATATATATATATATATATATATATATATATATATATATGCGTGTAAAGAAACAACGACCTTCAAATACAGGAGGTGCTGAGTTGACATCAGTAACGTTAAGGATTATACTTTATTAGGTACTCAACGTTCGGCCAGGGATCGTCAGGAGGATAAAAATTCAAGTTAAGCAATGAAAAAAAACAGAAAAAAGCGCAAAGACACGTGGAATGCAGAAAGCCTTCAGTGGGCAGACACTTAACTCCAAACCAGAAACAAACTAGGTTTGTTTCTGGTTTGGAGTTTCTTTAAGTGTCTGCACCACTGAGGAGGCTTTTCTGCATTCCACGTGTCTTTGCACGCTTTTTTCTCGCGTGCTTTTTTTTCAATTGCTTAACTTGACATTTTTATATCACTCCTGACGATGGCCCCTGGCCGAAACGTTGAGTACCTAATAAAGTATAATCCTTAACGTTACTTTTTATGTCAACTCAGCACCTCCTGGTATATTGAAGGTCGTATGCTTTCTTTACACGCAATGTCTAAAACCCAGGAGCATCTAAGAGCCATTCTTCGTTGTATTAAACAATGTTATATATATATATATATATCTATATATATATATATATATATATATCCCTCATGCAGTCATGAAGTGTTCAGACTTAATGAGAGTCACAGCTACATCCCAAATTCCAAAAAACATCCACCAACATCCTACACACCCATCAATGCCTATCTACGTTATCTATCCAGCCCTATTCACTCGATCCCGCATAACACACGCGTGGATCGAGTGCCCTACCAATAATTTTCAAACTCCATCTATGCCTCATCGGATGGTCCTGAACAGTGTGCACCTACGAGCATAGATCTCACCCCATCCATCAATAATTATAACTCAGAAACAAGATTTCCCAACTTAAGAAATGTGTCCACCCTATTTTAACATACATTCAATGAGGGACTCCCCACAATATCAGCAGGTAGCCTATTCCATTGATCAACCACCCTTTGACTGAAGACCTGTTGTCCACTGAGTGGGTCCTGAATGGATTTGCGCTGCATTCTTTTTAGCATATTTATATCTTTTTTCTAAGTAAGGCCTCCCTGCCTGCACATGATACTCCAAGTGGGGTCGCACATAGTCTAAGTACTGTTTTTTTCATGTCTTCCTTGCCCTTATACCTCACACTTCTACTAATGCTTCCCAGCATTCTGATTGCCCCGCTCCCTCTCTCTCTCTCTCTCTCTCGTATCTGATTCCCCTTAGATCCAATTCGATAGCGCCGGAACTACTGCGGCTAGCATGTTGAGGCTTGCAGTACCTCCACATTAACACCTTCTGTGTATTCTGACGTCACGTCACGGCTCGCATGCCGGTCGGCATTGGTGATGTCATCATTGACGTCACAGAAGAGAGCGTAATGTTCCCAGACGTATGCGCGATGGTAGTTGACCTTATGTCGATGATATGCAGAGTGTTGATGGTCGGTGGGTGTCAGTATGATGCTCACGACTTCTTTGGAAGGCAGGCAACGTCACTACACATCGTGGAATGTCTAGCGAAAGGTGTGCGGATGCCAAGACTAAACACATCGGAATGTTTGTATGCTTGCGTGCCATTTGCCCGAATGCTTGTAGGATGCTTGCTTTGCATGCTTGTAAGACATTTCTATTGCTATCCAGCCGTAAGAAATCTGCACTTGCGCTAAAACTCAGCATGATCAATAACCGCGACAAGAGTTCAATATTGGAGTGTTGGAGGTTTTTGTCCCGCTTTCATGACATGTGAGGACTACATCAATCTGCTAATATGACCAAAACTGTTCATGTCCAATGACCCGCCGATAGCAACCTATGCTCAGAATGCATGTCAAATTCGGTAAGTAGAAAATACCACGGTTATGCCAAACCCACCTCTTCGTTGGGTTAGAATGCCAGTGGTGTAGCACCCAGCCATCCAAGATAATCGGAAGTGTTGCTGAAAACAGCTGGCGTCTGCATGCCGCAGCCCAGACTCTGGACCCCGCAACTGTTCTCTGTCCGAGCCTGTGACTCAGAGCCGCAACGTAGGCTCGGCTGTCCGGGCCTGTGACCAAGAGCCGGAGCGTATGACCTGGCTGCCCTGATCTGTCACTGAGAGCCGGAGCCTATGATCTGGCTACCCGGACTTGTCACTAAGAGCCGCAGCGTATGACTTAGCTGCCCTGGTCTGTCACTGAGAGCCGCAGCGTATGACTTGGCTGCGAAAACATGCCGCACAAAACGAAAACAGTGCTTTGGGCCACCAGAAGGTAAGATGGCAGCCAGAAACGGCCAGATGATGATTCCAGACCCCGACCACAGGTGGGGAGATGGCAGCCCCAGATGGCGGCCACAGATGGTCAGATGGTGATCCCAGACGGACAGATGACAACTCAGACGGTCAGACGACTTCCCCAATCTTCAGTTGCCACCTAGGGCGGCACCTGTCTGACGCGCCGCCCGTGCCGGACTGATTTGCTGCTCGTCCTGTTGTATTTTAATATGACATGTATGACCACCGGTGTAACCGTTCTGTGATGTTGACTTTTTCTGCCTTCTTATTTTATCATGTTAACGCGAGGCTGCAATAGCCACAAGTTCATTGTGAATTACGTCGATGCAAGTCTGTATCTGTATCTGTATCAGACGGCAGCCCAGACGGCAGCCCAGACGGCAGACCAGACGGCAGCCAGACAGCATCCAAAACGGCAGCCCATACGGCAGCCCAGACGGCAGGCCATACGGCAGCCCAGACGGCAGCCCAGACGGCAGGCCTGACGGCAGTTAAGATGGTAGCCAGACAGCATCCCAGACCGCAACCCAGGCGGTGAGCCAGACGGCAGCCAGAATTGACTGCAGCAGTGGCCGTTGCCAGGTTACAGTCTCCATGACCCCCAACGGTGGCTGGTGCCGTCAGCGGAGTCACGCCACTGGGGACGAGTGGTCTAGGGGTAAGATGCTCGTCTCACAATCGAAAGGTTGTGGGTTCGAGTCTCACCTGTCGCTACTCTTCGCCCGCGACCAATCGGCGTGAGAATTGGCGACGCTACATGACTCAATGGTCGACGTGTCGTAAAACAAAACCAACCAGAGTCACGCCACTGCGCCAGCCCGCTGCCGGTCCGGTCCAGCGTCGGTCACCCCAGCCGGCTGCCGGTCCGGTCCAGCGTCGGTCACCCCAGCCGGCTGCCGGTCCGGTCCAGCGTCGGTCACCCCAGCCGGCTGCCGGTCCGGTCCAGCGTCGGTCACCCCAGCCGGCTGCCGGTCCGGTCCAGCGTCGGTCACCCCAGCCGGCTGCCGGAGGCCATGTAAGGTCAGCGGCGGTCGGTCGAGCCACCCCCGCCACCCCCGCCACCCCGCCACCCCCGCCACCCCGCCACCCCCGCCGCCGCCGCCGCCGCCGCGGGTGCCCTGCCAAGTTGGCTCCGAACAATAACAGGCACGCCCACACCGGGCGGCGGGCGGCGGGCAGCGGCGGCGGGGGCGGAGGCGGGGGCGGGGCGGGGGGCGGGAGTCATAGCCGGCGCGCGCGCGCTCCGCCCGTCGCCGCCCAGCTGGTGCCGCCGGGCCGGCCGGCCGACCGGCCGACACTCATTCATTCAGAGTTCTACCACCGCTCGCGTGGACCGGTAAAAAATGTGTCCGCCCGGTTATTGCGACCGAGCGCCAAGCGGTGTGTACGTGATGGCCATTGCGGGAGGGCGGGGGCGTCATTGATCACGTGACGGGGTGCCATCGGCGTCTCCAGTCAACCGACGCAGGTGATCTTCGGCGCAGAATGACACAATTTCAGTATTTGCCCGCTCTCGAGGGTAGTCCAGCGGATGTGCGCACGTTGGTCGCGAAAGTTAGATGCAATTATGAGCCGTTGCATCCTCTGCTGAAAAGATTGCAGCTAATCTTGTTCAGGTGGCTAGCCCAGCACTGGTGGTGAAACTGAGCACTGCCATCTCGACGGCCACGGCTGAGTGCCTCCGGGGTCTCTCCTGGAAGAGAGTCGGCCACCTGGCGGCACGCGTCCAAACCAGTTCCGACGGGTTTTCCCCGATGTTCCACAATCTCTCGGGGAAGGACGTCGGACTGGCGGCATTCTGACAAAACCAGTTCGAATGGCTTGGCCGACATTCTACGACTGGTTTCAATGAGCATCGTCATGACAGAAATTATGAACTAGTGTGTTTGTGTTCTCAATTAAGCATAGACGAAAAATCGAATCTGGTGGGAAAGCAGGAAGCACGACGGAACTTTCCACATCTCGAGGTCTGGAAAGATGCGAACACCTCATCCAAGAGGTTGTAGTATAGATTGTAATACACTTTTCACCCATCACCGTTGCGTGGTCTGCCATTCCGGAAACGCAGCTGACCTCAGACAGACTCAGAATGTCAGCGTCAGGGTCGAGGTAGTACCGTAGCACCGCGACAGGTTCAGAGGGTCCGCGCCAGGGCCGAGGTAGCACCGTAGCACAGCGACATGTTCAGAGGGTCCGCACGCCAGGGCCGCGGTAGCACCGTAGCACTGCGACAGGTTCAGATGGTCCGCGCCAGGGCCGCGGTAGCACCGCAGCACTGCGACCGGTTCAGAGGGTCCGCGCCAGGATCTAGGTAGCAGCGTAGCACCGCGCGGCAGCAATCCTGTTTTGATTCAGATATCATCTGCGCGTTATAGGCCCTGGCTGGCCCACTTCCAGCCAGATGGCAGCCGCTTTGGCCGTCAAACTTGGGATGGCCGAGGTCACGCGACCTCTGAGAGAACGCAAACACCACCGGAGCGCATAGAATCATCGTTCAGAAGGTAAGTGTCGCAGGAGGCGAAGCCCCAGCTGAGCATCTTACGATCGGCATTACGGGCAGTACGACTTAATCAAAATAGTGGCATAATTAGATAGTGGCCGCGCCTATAGTGGCCTATGGGCCTATAGTGACTTGTTTTGAACACAATGAAGCAGGAACTTTCCTTCGAGTTTTCCACTTACGACCATCACATCTTGCTACCACTAATGGATGTTATTTCCAAGAACGCTACCACGTGCAACGAAGCTCGTAGCATGCTGATATCCGATAGCTCAAGCGGAGGAACTATGTATCTAGGTAGGAACAATCCATAGGTACGAATAGGTACCGCCAATAAACGTGTCTAACAAGCAATGTGCGACTAAGCTTGCTTCAACAGCATACCAAACAAATGTATAATATGTTGTTAGATGCTTCATACATGTATGTAGCAAGCATCACAAGCTCGTCTGGCAAACATGACTGTGCGACTAGCAAACATGACAGTGCGACTAGCAAACATGAAATTGCGACTAACAATGCCTTCTTGACCGTATAAACGCTCTTAGTGCTGGGTAAGTAAACAATTTCAGAGTCATGTTCTTCCTTGCAGCAGCATTATAGTAATATTTATCATCTGAAATAAACGAGACGAGGATAGTCTGTCCTTTGCCGCATGGGCCTATTCATGGAGTTGCAAATTGACGAGGTAGGTCGAACCTGACGTGGACATATTTCACCTCATGACCAAATGTAGGGAGACGAAACATTTTAAAAAAGCATGCTAATGTACCAAAATATCTCGAAAGCCAGTTGTATGTCTGAAAGTATCACGGTAGGTGCCTGCCGTGGCTTTTCCTCGCCCACCGCCAGACAGTATCCCATGCCCTTGCCTGACCCATCTGTTCCTATGCGTATAGGAGTCATTTCGGGTAGGAAAGCAAACTGGTCGGTAATTTCGCCGAACGGCTCGCTCGTGTCGCTATGTCCATAAGTGTCGATGTCCAAACGTGTAGATGTCCAAACGTGTCAATGTCCATACGTGTCGATGTCTAAACGTGTAGATGTCCATACGCATCGATGTCCACAAGTGTCAATGTCCATACTTGTCGATGTCCACAAATGTCAATGTCCATACGTGTCGATGTCCACAAGTGTCAATGACCATACGCGTCGATGTCCACACGCCCGGGAGCATGTAACGTCCGTTCATCTGATGAACATGACCAGCACAGCGAAGCGTGCGCCAACTTGGAAACGCGGCGACATTTGCCGGACAGTCGCCAGTCTGACGGAATTCCAGTCGAGGCCGTGCGACCACGTGTGCAGCATGCCATGGAATCCAGCAGTGCCGACTGTGGACGGCCGGATTTCGCCACTCTCTCCTCCTGGCCGGCCGACGGTCGGCCCTGCTCCGCCGAGCGGGCGGGCGGGCGGCCGTGGACGTCAGACAGCGGCGCGCTCGCCTTATTTGGTGCCGCCGACTCACGGGTACGCCTGCTGTCGGACGGGCACACGCACGCCCACCGCTGACACCGCCAGACGGCCTCAAGGTCGTTCGGTTGGGTCAACTGGGCGAGACGTGAGGCCCGGCCCGGCCGGGGTGACAGCGCAGGAGAGACGGCGGCCAGGGAAGCGGCGCCGGTGAAATCCGAGCGTTCCGTCTCGGCACGCAGATCGGCCGTGGCCGGCGCTCTCGGCCGGCGCTCGGAAGCGCGCGGTTGGCACATCTGATCTGGACCACGCGCGGCGAGCCTCGGCGGGTCGTGTCGTCGCGAGATCCGGCTCCGGCTTCCGCCCTGTGGTCGGTCGAGCAGATCCGGTTTCGTGTTCCGCCCTGTGGTCGGTCGAGCAGATTCGGCGGACGAGCTTCCGGCGCGCCGCCGACGCATCCTTCGTGATCACAAGCCGCCTGCCGGCGCCGCGTCTGCGACGCACCCGACGAGGTCTATCGGCGTGAGGCTCGCCTACAGCGGGCAGCGGCCGACCGGCGGGTTCGCCACGCCGGTCGGCCACGCCGGTCGGCCACGCCGGTCGGCGTCGCCGGTCGCGGCACCGGCGACCCGTGACGCCGGGCCGCGCCGGGGCCGGCGGCTGCCGACGCGGAGCCGTTGCAAGTGCGCCGCCACTCGCCTCTGGCCGGTCTGGAGCGGCAGTCGGCTCCCGACAGCAGGCCACGGCCACCTGAGCCGAGGCTGCCTCACGTCGGTGGCCGACATGGTGGCCGACACGGTGGCCGGGTGCGTGACTGTCGCCAAGCAGCCGAGCCTGTGCGCCGCGTCGCGTCGTTACGCGACTGGCGTGTTTACATTCCAGCGTCGGCGGCGAGTTCCGTTTCGCTCGGCGCGGCGTGTACGCGTGCCGCCGGCCGCCGCCGCGCCGGAATTGGGTCAGCCGCGGCCGAACTGTGTCGGGCGGCGGCGGCGGCACGCCCGTCGCCGCCGCCGCGCCACGCGCCGCGCCCGCGCCACAGACGGTGAAAGTAGAAACGGCGCGACCGCGGCCGCAGCGACGAGCGCCGGCCGGCCGGAGAGCGGCGGAGGCGCGCCACGCGGAAGCGGGCCGCGCCGCCGCCGCCGCCGCGCCGCCATTCAGGTCAAGGCTGCCGCCGGCCGTCTGGCCCACTGCGGCCGGCTATCCTTTCCCAAATCGTGCGAGAGCCGTGCACCGGCGAGTCGCCTACGACCAGAGCGACTGTGGCTGACGCTGCGGGCGGTGTCGGTGCCAGTACTGCGCACGGCGCACGGCGCCTGCCCTGTTTACCTCCCGCCCGACGGCCGGAGATTATTGTGGGCCGGCCAAGTTACGCCACAATTGTCAGAACGGAAATGTGCTATCAACCTGAAGGAAAATCAGCCGATGAGGAACGGTTTCTGTCATTGCTCAACATATTGGCGCAATCCTTCAAAGCGAAGGCTAGGCGAGTCCCCCAGCGCGGATAGCCCTATAATGGAGTGTAGGTAGGACAAGGCTTTTTCGTGTGGAGTTTGATCACTTGCGGGACCTTCATTCCTTGTACGACCTTCATTCCTCAGTCAGCTAAATAGAGGAGGCATGACTCCCTTACTTATTGCATTCATTCTTTTCGGCTAAACCCGAAATAATTTCGCAGACATTTTACCAGATAGTGAAACGACCAGCATGCCAGAAAATCGTCTGCAATATGAGCAAGGACCTACCACATTGCCCTTTTTTAATCGGACACTGATGATCATGTTCAGTCTCTTTCCACGCCGAACTGCCATTGAAAAATAAAGGCATGAGAAAGCTGCGCTACCTCCTAATGGCCAGAGAGGGACAAGAGGGACCGGCTAAGCCCAGGCTCAGTCTACGGCGAGTCTCTTCGCTAATCGTTCTTGTTCATGCTTGGCGTCATTGGGGCTTGTGTGACCCCGCCTTGAAAGATTCACTGGCGACACAGCGGTGTCGTGAAATGTCACTTCTCACCCCCGGCGCCAAGTCCGGGTAATCTCCAATCCTTGGCCTTGACCATTGCCGTGAAGGCTCGATTATTGGAATTCGCGCGGAATTGGTTCTGGTGAAGGGAAGCTACGCGCCTTTTTCGGGAGCTGATGCACGCAGCGAATTACTGCGATGAACTGCGGTGCGGGTAGTTTTAGGTGTTGGTGGAGAATGCAGCTATAATGGCATGCTCGATAACGAGATTTTCCTTTAATATTATTGGTTCATTAATTACCATAATAGGATTGGTTAGACATAAAGTACATTTACCGAAATATATCTGCATAGTGCCACACACATTTTCAATTTATGCGGGGCATCCCAAGGAAAGGGAGCTTAAAAATTTGGCATTAATAAACCTCAGATGTTGTCTATCAATGGCTGGCAATCGCGAAAGCAATTGCCCAAAACTATCAACATCACTAAGACAACCCGGAGTTGTTTTCACAAGAATCTGCCGATAGCCAGAGCATCGAGTTGGAGCGGTGAGTGAGCGGACGTTAATGTGTCCAGGGAGGGGACATTCCGACCATGTCCCTCCTCAATGGTCCCAAAAATGGCGCAAACATCATTGTTAAAGAGTGATGAGCAACTGGCGACCAACTCCCCGAATCTGGGGATATGCCTAGTGCAGGCAGTGAGCAATGCAGGCAAGATGTGAGCACCGCTCACTGCTCACGGCCGCCAGTGTGAGCAGTGAGCGGCGGTGAGATGGTGGTGAGGGCGGGACGTACCCAGCCACACCAGCCGCCTTTCACTGGCACGCTCGCCTGGTATGCGACCTCTCTCTGTGGCCAGCCGCCGCCCCGCCACCCCCGCGCGCCGCGGGAGTCCGGAGCGGCCGAACAAACAGCCGCCCGGCCGAGCTGGCCGGGCAGACTCGGCCCGCCACTGACTCAGCCACCGTCCAGCCACTGACTCGAGCCGCCGTCCAGCCACTGACTCGAGCCGCCGTCCAGCCACTGACTCAGCCGCCGTCCAGCTACTGACTCGAGCCGCCGTCCAGCCACTGACTCGAGCCGCCGTCCAGCCACTGACTCGAGCCGCCGTCCAGCCACTGACTCAGCCGCCGTCCAGCCACTGACTCAGCCGCCGTCCAGCCACTGACTCAGCCGCCGTCCAGCTACTGACTCGAGCCGCCGTCCACTGACCCGAGCTGTCGTCAAGTGATTCGAGCTGTCGTCCATCCACTGACTCGAGCCGCCGTCCAGCCACTGACTCAGCCGCCGTCCAGCCACTGACTCGAGCCGCCGTCCAGCCACTGACTCAGCCGCCGTCCAGCCACTGACTCAGCCGCCGTCCAGCCACTGATTCAGCCGCCGTCCAGCCACTGACTCGAGCCGCCGTCAAGTGATTCGAGCTGTCGTCCATCCACTGACTCAGCCGCCGTCCAGCCACTGACTCAGCCGCCGTCCAGCCACTGACTCAGCCGCCGTCCACCTGACTCGAGCTGTCGTCAAGTATTCGAGCTGTCGTCCATCAGCCACTGACTCGAGCCGCCGTCCAGTGACTCGAGCCACCGTCCAATGACTCGAGCCGCCGTCCAGTGACTCGAGCCGCCGTCAAGTGATTCGAGCTGTCGTCCATCCACTGACTCGAGCCGCCGTCCAGCCACTGACTCAGCCGCCGTCCACTGACTCGAGCTGTCGTCAAGTGATTCGAGCTGTCGTCCATCAACTGACTCGAGCCGCCGTCCAGTGACTCGAGCCACCGTCCAATGACTCGAGCCGCCGTCCAGTGACTCGAGCCGCCGTCCAGTGACTCGAGCCGCCGTCCAGTGACTCGAGCCGCTGTCCAGTGACTGGAGCCGCCGTCCAGTGACTCGAGCCGCTGTCCAGTGACTGGAGCCGCCGTCCAGTGACTCGAGCCGCCGTCCAGTGACTCGAGCCGCCGTCCAGTGACTCGAGCCGGTCGGGCCGAGCCGAGTCGGTATGAGTCGCGCCGAGCCGGGCTCAGCTCAGCCCAGTCGAGCTGACCGCAACTGGCTCCGCCCTGACTGAGCCAAGCCGAGCCGAGCCGAGCCGAGCCGAGCCGAGCCGAGCCGAGCCGAGCCGAGCCGAGCCGAGCCGAGCCGAGCCGAGCCGAGCCGAGCCGAGCCGAGCCGAGCCGAGCCGAGCCGAGCCGAGCCGAGCCGAGCCGAGCCGAGCCGAGCCGAGCCGAGCCGAGCCGAGCCGAGCCGAGCCGAGCCGAGCCGAGCCGAGCCGAGCCGAGCCGAGCCGAGCCGAGCCGAGCCGAGCCGAGCCGAGCCGAGCCGAGCCGAGCCGAGCCGAGCCGAGCCGAGCCGAGCCGAGCCGAGCCGAGCCGAGCCGAGCCGAGCCGAGCCGAGCCGAGCCGAGCCGAGCCGAGCCGAGCCGAGCCGAGCCGAGCCGAGCCGAGCCGAGCCGAGCCGAGCCGAGCCGAGCCGAGCCGAGCCGAGCCGAGCCGAGCCGAGCCGAGCCGAGCCGAGCCGAGCCGAGCCGAGCCGAGCCGAGCCGAGCCGAGCCGAGCCGAGCCGAGCCGAGCCGAGCCGAGCCGAGCCGAGCCGAGCCGAGCCGAGCCGAGCCGAGCCGAGCCGAGCCGAGCCGAGCCGAGCCGAGCCGAGCCGAGCCGAGCCGAGCCGAGCCGAGCCGAGCCGAGCCGAGCCGAGCCGAGCCGAGCCGAGCCGAGCCGAGCCGAGCCGAGCCGAGCCGAGCCGAGCCGAGCCGAGCCGAGCCGAGCCGAGCCGAGCCGAGCCGAGCCGAGCCGAGCCGAGCCGAGCCGAGCCGAGCCGAGCCGAGCCGAGCCGAGCCGAGCCGAGCCGAGCCGAGCCGAGCCGAGCCGAGCCGAGCCGAGCCGAGCCGAGCCGAGCCGAGCCGAGCCGAGCCGAGCCGAGCCGAGCCGAGCCGAGCCGAGCCGAGCCGAGCCGAGCCGAGCCGAGCCGAGCCGAGCCGAGCCGAGCCGAGCCGAGCCGAGCCGAGCCGAGCCGAGCCGAGCCGAGCCGAGCCGAGCCGAGCCGAGCCGAGCCGAGCCGAGCCGAGCCGAGCCGAGCCGAGCCGAGCCGAGCCAGATAGAGCCAGACTGAACCAGACTGAACCAGATTGAGCCAGACTGAACCAGACTGAACCAGATTGAGCCAGACTGAGCGGCAGGTCTGACTGTCAGAGCGGCGGAGGAGCCAGCCCAGTTGTTACAAGCGGACTCCCAAGCTGCATATCTTATTGTGCTCAGCTGCGCTGAATATGGCGATAGCAGTCTGATGATGCATCGTCAAGTTGTAATCAGAATCAGTAAACTTAGACGAAATTTCGAGGGATTATTATTATACGTCAATTTTTAACCTTGAACAGGTGAGAATTCCGTTCTATTAACGCGCATATAGGTCTTCAAAAGTTCAGAGTTGAACTGAAACAAATAATTAGGAAGAAAATAATTATGAAGAAAAGCGATAGGCCCTTGGAACTTGAGGTAATGGATTGATTGGGGTGTGAGCATGTACTTTTCTAGCATATTTTCTAGATAGGCTTAACCCAGATGGGCCCTTATTAAGCCTTAACACTTTATGAACTTTATTTTTAAAAACCTCTGAGTTAGAAATAAGTATAATTTCGCTCAAAATTAGGAGCAGTGGTGCAACACTACCCAGACTTGCGAAGGAGCAGTGGTGCAACACTACCCAGACTTGCGAAGCAGTCAGATATGGAGTCAGGAATGTAGCCAGGAATGTAGCCAGAAATGTAGCCAGAAATGTTGTTTTCGACTTCATCTTTCGCACGACCACATCAATATGAGGTTTATAGTGCGACGACATCAATATATAGTGTTGTGTAGTATGTACGATCAGATCAATATGAGATTCGCAACTATGAGCAAACTCTACGCATCACTCTATACGTGCTCCTTTGTAAGTAAGCGAGTGAACTTTATCGGATCCATTTGGCAATGGATACGGAAATTTATTTGTTACAGGCATGTCGTAGTCACGTCGAGTGTATATCAGGCGTGTGTTTACACCAAGACGCAGCTTTGTTTTCAAGCGGTGCATCTGAATGTCTGCCAGACAAGCAGTCACCGTCCCACACCTTCGCCCTGACCCACAAACACGTGGCGCTGCCGCATGGTGGAGCTGACACCAGCTCCATACCTCGTGCAGAGCGGCTCCCGACCTGACCTGTCCCGACACGGCGCGGGTTCTTCAGAGCGGCTCCCGACCTGACCCGTCTCGACACGGCGCGGGTTCTTCAGAGCGGCTCCCGACCTGACCTGTCCAGACACGGCGCGGGTTCTTCAGAGCGGCTCCCGACCTGACCTGTCCAGACACGGCGCGGGTTCTTCAGAGCGGCTCCCGATCTGACCTGTCCCGACACGGCGCGGGTTTTTCAGAGCGGCTCCCGATCTGACCTGTCCCGACACGGCGCGGGTTCTTCAGAGCGGCTCCCGACCTGACCTGTCCCGACACGGCGCGGGTTCTTCAGAGCGGCTCCCGACCTGACCTGTCCCGACACGGCGCGGGTTCTTCAGAGCGGCTCCCAATCTGACCCGTCTCGACACGGCGCTGGTTCTTCAGAGCGGCTCCCGACCTGACCTGTCTCGACACGGCGCTGGTTCTTCAGGTCGCGCAAACAGCAGACCGGCAGAGCAGCGCGACGGCCCACCACCAGTAGACTCCGGCCACCAGCAGCGCCTGTCCCACTGTTTTTCTCCGGAATCCGGGCTCGATGACTCAAAATAAACAGCCACTGAGCCATCAGTGCGTAACCTGAGTGGAGTTCGACCTGTGCGGCAGCCAGGCCTGGAGGCGGGACAAGGCAATATTGGCGCGCCACACCAGCAACACTACATGGAGCCCAGCGAGCGGCCGATGGGCGCATGTCTCACGGCCGAATGCTGCTGATAACGATGCACGCAAAAAGGATGTTTATCTCGTCTTGCTTGGCCTCGACACCGTGCTCAGTTAACTCGCGCCCGCGCCTGCATTGAGCTGTGCCGTGTGCAGGCGGATGCCTCCCACCTGCACACGGCACAGGCGGGTGCCTCCCACCTGCACACGGCACAGGCGGGTGCCTCCCACCTGCACACGGCACAGACGGGCTCCTCCCACCTGCACACGGCACAGGCGGGTGCCTCCCACCTGCACACGGCACAGGCGGGTGCCTCCCACCTGCACACGGCACAGGCGGGTGCCTCCCACCTGCACACGGCACAGGCGGGCTCCTCCCACCTGCACATGGCACAGGCGGGTGCCTCCCACCTGCACACGGCACAGGCGGGTGTCTCCCACCTGCACATGACACAGGCGCGGGTCAGCTGACCTGGCGGCCTGACGCCGTCTGTACACCTGACCTGGCGGCCTGACGCCGTCTGCACACCTGACCTGGCGGCCTGACGCCGTCTGCACACCTGACCTGGCGGCCTGACGCCGTCTGCACACCTGACCTGACGGCCTGACGCCGTCTGCACACCTGACCTGGCGGCCTGACGTCGCACACCTGACCTGGCGGCCTGACGCCGTCTGCACACCTGACCTGGCGGCCTGACGCCGTCTGCACACCTGATCGCCGGCCGCGATAAGCCCCTTCACCAGCGATTTGCCGTCGGCTAATGACGACGACGGACGGCAGCCACCGGTACCTAGAGTCGCGTCAAAACCCTGCCACTTTGTGTGGTTTAGGGGCGCATCGACTGCATAGGTCTATAGCTCTGCAACTCGAGCTGGCTCTCGCCGGCTGGTGGCGGACTCGGCGGACGAAAATCACCGTTGTGCGGGGTCAGGGTCAGTCGGAGGCGATGTTTGCAGGGTCGAAGCGGCCAATTAGGAGCGGACCCCCCCCCCCCCTCCCCTCCCGAAAGACTGACGACTGGCGTCTGGGCGGCGGCGGGGCAGTCCGCGCGCGCGCGCGCGAATAGTGGGGCCAGAAATAGGCGGCCACCAGCACCAGATACGGCCGCCGGCTGTCCAGCGCCGGTTGTGACCAATTACGGCGTGCGTGGACGTACCCGATGACACCCGCGAGACATGGCCGGAAAATCGGCTGTTTCCGGATACTTGGCGTCCAGAACATCTCCAGAAGATTATCCCCTCCGGAACAGTATCCTCTCCAGAACATTTTCCTCTTCAGAAGATTGTCCTCTCATTTTCCTTGTGTGGAGCTTGAATAGTGCTGTTTGATAATGAACTGACCCGTGATAAAGTGCTCAAGATACACTGGAAAGTGCAAACTGCTATTCTGGTGTCACGGGTTTGAAGCAAATATTCCCTCCCTATTCGAATGCCCAATAATTTTCCTTTCTACGTTTAACATTACAATACACAAATCCAACCGTGTGGGGTTCCATTTGCCATTTGATCGCTGGATTTGCTACCCTGCAGCCGGCGGGCGGCACACTGTCCAATGACACGAGCGGTGCAGCGGTGAGCAGCACCGCTGCACCGGACCCGCTGCAGCGGTCCCGTGCAGTACCGCAGCGATCCCCTGCGGTGCCGCAGCGGCGACAGAAAAACACCGATCAATGGAAAAGCCAGAGCCAGTGACGCCCGCGAGCACGCAGTGACGTGTGCGCCGGCGGCCCGTCGCAGGCTGCCAGCCTTTTCCAGCTAACGCGGTGCGCTTGCTTCCTGGAGGCATGTGCACAATTGCCGAGAGCTTTGGCGCTCCTTGTCTGTTGCAACACGCTACCAACCATTGATGGCAAATAGTTAGCTGCTCGTAATTCATGGAAACAGCCACCCAGAATACGCCAATGGCAATTGCCACTAATTATACCTGTAGTAATGTAGTATCGTAACAGAGCGGACGGTTGCCACTTTCATTGACAGCAATTAACCTGTTCTTTGCACCAACTAACGTGTGTCAATGAGTCTATAGCTGGCTTGGGTGACAAACGTTGCAGCCACACGGGCGCTGTGCGAGGTTCACAGACGAGTGGGACTGACCAGCGCGGGGTGCCTGTTCGCCGGGTGGGGGGCGGTGCGGAGACCGACGTCTGGTCGATGTCACCCGTAGCCTGGCTATCCGGGAGAGAGGCTGCCGCTGAGAGTGTCTTTTTCCCAGATCTTGATCACACTCGCTGCGCCGCTCCCCGCGCCACCAGCTTCGGCGAAGTTGGCGGCAGGTGCTCCCGCATCGTCTCGACTCGGCTGTCACCAGAGACAGGATCCACCCGCCACGTGCAGCGGGCGGTTCGGCGCCACACGCTCAGCCACCGGCCCCAATGGACGGTTGACATTCCGCACAGCTAATTCCTGTGGGGCACAGTCGCTCGTTCCCCTCACGGGTCAGATCATTTAGGTTAGCTCCTCGGTTAGCTCCTTCCAGCCTCAAAGCACCTGGCCCATTTGTTCACATTTTGGCATGAGATATTTTGAACACTACCAGAGGAGGTCCTCAGTCCGTCGGAACTTCGCGTGTGTTGAGAGATGCTCAAGGGCGAGCCGGGAGTTATATACAGCATAGGTGTGCCATCGAACCCACACGAACATGTTACTCGAACCAAGTGGAAGAAATAGTGAACTTGCTGTCATAGGCCAAACAACTTAGAATATTATGGATACAAAAAGACATTGGGCAAAATGTGATTCAGGTCACAGGGATGTCTTTTCATCCCTGTGTGGTCTTTTCAGCCATAAAGCTCGTGTTTCATAGCAATACCTTTCAGAGGAAATTGCCTTTCTCTCTGGAGTCGCCAGTAAGCAGGTTGACGATGGCAGTGAGTTGTGTCTCACTCAGGGGAATCGCCACCGGGGGGGGGCAGAGGGGGCAGTCGCCCCCACCCCCTGTCGTGAGACTGCCCCCCCTGAAATTTGAGCAGGCCCCTATCCGGAAATGCACAGGAATAAAAAAAGTGAGCAAGGAGGCCGACGAGACATGAGAGGAGGCCTCCAAGACGTGAGAGGAGGCCCCTAATTTGAAGGAGTCACCTAGGAGAGGATAGGAGGCCCCAGAAATCAAGAGAGTGCCAACAATTGGCACGGAGACCACCAGGAATGCAAAGGAGGCCCCCAGGATTGCAAAGAAGGCCCTCAGGATTGCAAAGGAGATCCCCAGGATTGCAAAGGAGGCCCTCAGGATTACAAAGGAGGTCCCCAGGATTGCAAAGTAAGCCCCCAGGATTGCAAAAGAGGCCCAAACGATCGCAAAGGAGGCCCCCAGGATTGCAGAGGAGGTCCCCAGGATTGCAAAGGAGGCCCCCAGGATTGCAAAGGAGGCCCTCAGGATTGCAAAGGAGGCCTCCAGGATTGCGAAGGAGGCCCACGGGATTGCAAAGGAGGCTCCCATGATTGCAAAGGAGGCCCCCATGATTGCAAATGAGGCCCCCAGGATTGCAAAGGAGGCCCTCAGGATTGCGAAGGAGGCCCCCATGATTGCAAAGGAGGCCCCAATACGGGAAGGGAGACCTCAGAAAATGAGAGGAGGCCCTAACACGGAAGAGAAAGCCAGTGGATATGAGATGAGGTTTCGGAGACGCAAAAGCAGTCCCCAAAACGGGTAAGGTTCTACCAAGATAGAAAAGGATGATCCAGAAAAGTGGCAGGAAGCACCTAATTCGGAAGATGACGAGATAAGATTGGAAATGAGGCCCTATGATGAACGAGAAAGCTCCTAAAATAGGAGAGTAGGGCCATTAGATAAGAGGGATGGCTCCCAGGCGAGATCGAATCGACCCCAGCACAGGAAAATTAAGAACAGGTCCGGAAAAAAATTACCCGGAGGGCTTTTATACTCCGAAAGGTGCCATCGGCTGAGAAAAAAAACTCCTTCGGTGGCCGCAGTGGCATATCAAAGAGGCAAATATCCCCTCCATCCTAAGAGGGATATGCTCCCAAGAATCGAGCCGAGGCCCCCAAAAGTCGCGCTGGGGCCACACAAATTCGCGTCGGTCCACCAGAATTCGCGTAGGGGCTCCAAGTAAATACGGCGGGCCCCAGAAAACTCTCTCCGAGGCCCGAAAATCTTCAACAGGAACCGCCAAGATCGCATTGGGGCCACAGCTAAGTACAACGCGCCCCGCAAACTCGAACCGGTCCCACCAAATATCGCGCTCGGACCCACAATTCTCATCGGTAGTGCCAAAAATTTGGTCTGGGCATCAAAATTCACGTCGGGCTGCCAACAATTGGTGTCTAGGGCTCCACATAAGCACCGTGTGACCCCCAAAGTCGCATCGGTATCCGAAAAATAAAACCGGAGCCCTCCAAAATAAGGGGGGATTCCAAAAAAAAGTCCCGGTCAGGAAAATTGTTCTGGAGCACCGAACACATCATCAGATGCCTTCACAAATGGCGTACGGCATCGAAAAACATACCGGAGCGCGAAGAAAATCGAGGTGAGATACAAAAACTGGGCGCCAGGGACTCGAAAAATCAAGCCGGGATTCGAAATTTAAAGAAAATTCAGAAGAGATCCACAAAAATCGCGTTGAGCCCAGATAACTGGCGTTGGGTCCCCGGAGCCACGCGCCGGAGCGCGATAAGTCGCGCTTGGACCCAGAAAAATCGCACCGAAGCCCCAAAATCGTACTGGGGCCTCACAAATGTGCGTCAGAAGCCCCAAATAAACACCGCGGGACCCTAAGAGCACAACGAGGACCAAAAATGCAACTGACCCTCCAAAGCGCAGTCTCGCACAAAGCGACAGGGCCCTAAAACATGCATTGCAGTCCTAAATAAATATACCGGAACCCTAAAAAAAAAAAAAAAAAAAAAACACCGGAAGCTCTCAAGGCACACAGGGGTCATGCGACCGCACAAGAGCCTGAAAAGAGGCTGGGGCCGCAAAAAGCAACATGGTTTCAAAACGAACAAAAATACCGGGCACTTAGTAAACACATCGAAATCTTTGAAAGCGCCCCGACAACTAAGAAAAATAATCGGTGCACAAAAAGCAACAAACCCTAAAACGAGCAGGGGTTTCGAAAATGCGTTGGGCCTCAACCAAAAATGGATTGGAGCCCTAAGACACATCCGTAGACGAAGAAATACGAAACGGATCCAAAGAAGTACACTAAGGCAGAGCCTCGGTTCGGTAGCCAACCTGGAAGCATGTTTAATCAAAGACATGAGGTGCATCAAAGCTCAGCGGGTATCCGCATTTCTTCACTATAAAATATGGGAAGTAGGGAACTAATGATCTAATTTAATTCATCGAATTTTCGTAGCGAACGCCCATACGAAGCAATTCATCACGTCAGATATGGCGCAAGTCTGTCATGTGACGGCAATTAGCAAAGCGTAGGAGGCCCAGCAGAATCCGTAGCATCGCACGAAGTGTGGCGAATACGCCGAATGCGCAAGATGGGTGTGCACGTGCACTAACGTTGGCGTCGTGGCGACCGGGCACTATGAACTGGAATGTCTGAAATTTGGAAATTTTACATTTTAAAGTGATTTGTGTAGGTGTAATTTCAGCAGTGCGAGGTGACTTATCAATGGATACCAAAATAATACATTCGAACAGGGTGGGGGAGCTAGGGTTGAAATCCGACGAATCAGAAACGATAGTGGTAGATTAGGCCCCTCCACAGAATAATTCAGTTGGTCACTAATTATTTTATTTAAAAAGGTCCCCTTTGACAAAATAGTGATCAAAATCGGAAGACTTTTTATTGAGTAGATGGACCACCTCCAAATACGTTTGCCCCTCCCCCTCCCCCTTCCCCTTGACGCAAATGTAGGTACGTCACTGGTCCCCCAATAATTTTCAGAAACGTACGCCTATGGAGCAAAGCCAACATTGAGGGGGCAAATTCCCCCTCACAAGCATGCAAAACAACACCGATGCCCCATATTAAATGGGAGAAATTATGTTTTTAAATGTATTTTCTTTCTACAAACTTGTCTTCTGTGATTACAGCCTGCATGATTAAAGTTTCCCAGCTTCAATACCTTCTCAACGACATAATTTACAAAACGGTACAGCACAGCGGAAACCATTGGCGTGACGGCGTGGAATTTGAAGGTTTTGCATTATTTATGCGTTGTCATTGTTACATTGTTGCATTGCCATTGATGCATTGCTGTTCAATGCTTGTTCTTGCCGTGAATTTATTCGCGGAGGATTTATTATTTTAGCTTCTGTGCCAAGTGCCTTGCAGCCAGCACCAAATGTTATAAAAATAAATAAATCCCCAAGATGACGATCAGAAAACCAATTCGATCCACTTCTCGTTGTCACCTTCGCGAAATTGTCGTCCTAGGACTGAGAAATGATCGTTTAAGCTTGTTTATAAGATCAAGCTGGTGGGAATGACTAACAGTAGTGATGAACCTAGCTATATTCAGTTAAACTTGGTGGACATAGAAGTTGGTTGATCAATGGGAGATATCTTTAAGATATGCTCAGCACCAGCCCCACCAGCTCGCTGCAATCTAGAGGCCAGCGGGAAGATTCTTCTCGTCGATAAAGCATAAAGATATTGGTTTGTTTTGGCACTGACGTATTTATCCACATTTGCTTATTTATACCCTAGTATGGCTCAATTCTCAGCGAAAAAAAAAAATTATTGCTATTGCGTTCTGCGTAATTGATGCACCATGCCAAGAACAAACAAGACATTAATATGAAATCATGTTCCCCATTCGGGAACCATACTAAGAACCTAAAAAGCAATAAGAGGCCCTAACACAGAGGAGGCCCCCTTTCGGGGAGCAGGAGGCCCCCTATCAACATTGCCCCCCCCCCCGCCCTGGGAGAATTTCGTGGCGACGCCACTGGTCTCACTGGTAGGCGGTATCAATGAATTGTGTCTTACAGGGAGACGGTAGCAGTGAGTTGTGTACCACAGGTAGGCGGTAGCAGTGAGTTGTGTCCCACAGGTAGGCGGTAACAGTGAGTTGTGTCCCACAGGTAGACGGTAGCAGTGAGTTGTGTCCCACAGGTAGGCGGTAGCAGTGAGCTGTGTCTCACAGGGAGACGGTAGTAGTGAGTTGTGTCACACAGGGAGACGGTAACAGTGAGTTGTGTCCCACAGGTAGACGGTAGCAGTGAGTTGTGTCCCACAGGTAGGCGGTAGCAGTGAGCTGTGTCTCACAGGGAGACGGTAGTAGTGAGTTGTGTCACACAGGGAGACGGTAGCAGTGAGTTGTGTCCCACAGGTAGGCGGTAGCAGTGAGCTGTGTCTCACAGGGAGACGGTAGCAGTGAGTTGTGTCCCACAGGTATACGGTAGCAGTGAGTTGTGTCCCACAGGTAGACGGTAGCAGTGAGTTGTGTTCCACAGGTAGGCGGTAGCAGTAAGCTGTGTCTCACAGGGAGACGGTAGCAATGAGTTGTGTCCCACAGGTAGACGGTAGCAGTGAGTTGTGTCCCACAGGTAGACGGTAGCGTGAGTTGTGTCCCACAGGTAGGCGGTAGCAGTGAGCTGTGTCTCATAGGGAGACGGTAGCAGTGAGTTGTGTCCCACAGGCAGGTGGCAGCAGTGAGTTGTGTCCCACATGTAGCCGGCAGCAGTGAGTTGTGTCCCACAGGCAGGTGGCAGCAGTGAGTTGTGACCCACAGGTAGGATGCAGCAGTGAGTTGTGTCCCACAGGCAGGTGGCAGCAGTGAGTTGTGATCCACAGGTAGGCGGCAGCAGTGAGTTGTAACCTACAGGTAGGCGGCGGGCTGGCCAGCGCCGCAGCTCCATTTGGCGCCCCCGCACGCCTGGTGCCCACGCGCCGCGCGCTCCGCAACGTTTCCGGACCGGCACCGGTCGACATGTGACTGCACAGCCGACCAAAGGAGACGGCGCCAGGGCGGCGCCAGGGCGGCGCCAGAACGTCAGCTGCCTCCACCTGACACACACACAGCCGCCGGCGCCATATTTGTCGCCCAGTCAGATGATGACTAAGTCGCTGTTGTGACTGTATACAGGCAAAGTACGCATGAGTGTTGATTTCTGAAAATTATTGGGGATGGGGAGCAAAATACATGCAGGCAATGGGCAGGCCTACATGAATTGGTGACACACTCCTAGGGTCCCATGTTAAAAGGTGAAATTATTGGGGGAGGGCAAAACCAACATTGAGGGGCACTTGTCCGCTCAAAAGTATATCAAACAACATCCCTGAATTTACGCCATTGTAAACCGGCAAGGCTTCGCTGAATCGATATCGTGTTGCTGTCCTGTGATTGGATTGGTCATGATGACCTTTCAACATTGAGCATTCTCTCTTGCATATTTCAGAGTGGAGTGTCTGCAGCGGCTTCAGATGCTTGGATGCAGCCAACACACAGCGCGGTAGCAGACTTATGTCACCCGACAGCAAGTTCAGGCATACAATGCCGGACGTGTACAGCAGCCACTCAGCAGTATTCTGCATCGTCGGCAATACAAATTGCAAATGTAAAGATAAAAAGTCTGGTAAGAGGGCCCGGTCAGGACTGGCGGGCTTTTTGACTGGTCTTTGTGATATATGCCGGGCTTTCAAACGGTCTTTTCGTAGCTGGTGGTAAAATATAATATAAAAGTAGAATAGTATAAATGATTGAAAACCTAATGGCAATAATCATCACGTAAATCATGAACTACAATTCAGCACATCATCAGCACTCATGGATTCACCAATTTGAAACTGAATCCAAATGATTTGAAACTTTAATTTCGAAAATATAACAGTAATGCATCCTTCGTAAGCTTCCAATTGTTTGAGATGTATGGGCGTCCAGGAATGAAGCTACCGAAGGATAATTCGGTCATGTTGGAAGTAGGGTGCAATAGGAGTGTTATGGAATACCAATTGACGCAGAGTACATCCACACATTTTCAATCCACCAACACAACCGCATCTCATAGAAAAGCGGGACGAAAAAGACGCCACCACGTACACTCGCAATCTCTCACCGGCTAAATAATGCTTTGTGTTGCTGCTACCAAATTTATATGTTTATTGTACCTCTTTGTCAGCCATCCTTGGTAGCGATGCAACTCTTGTGTTGGATCGGGGAGGACGGGGGGGGGGTGGTCTCGGGTAGCATTCATGCTAATATCGCTTTCTTTTACAGGTACATTGGTCTGAATTATATTTATGAATATCTCGGTTACTATAACCGCATTTACTATTCTTGTCAGATAACTGATAGGCCGTACCGAATACCTACTGTATAAATCAAGGAGTTAAGTTTCAAGACTAAAGTGGTGCAGCGAACAAATGCATTCAGACCATTTCACCATTGGATATTGTTCATAGAACAGATCTAGATGAAGGTTGGGGACTGAACAATAGCAAAGTTTTGAACTGTGAATCGAGTAGTGGCTTGATATCAGAGCATATGATGAGCGGTGCGGCATCTTGCAGGTTAAAGGAAACAGAATGAATAAAAGCTTGGTGGTCAATTTTACCGTCTGCAACAGCTCAGGATGGCGTGTTTAAATCATGTTTTATTTTAATTGAGGTACGCATGGCAAGAGCAACGTCAAGTTTATAAGCGATTGGCGCATCATTCTACAGGTCATGGAAACCAGAATGAATCAATACTGAGTAGTCAATTCTGCTACTCCTTAGGTTGTCGAAGATAAATGTTGTCCCATGCGTATTTATAAAATACCATTTGTTTGCTATCATGTTTCTGCTTGTGCGCATTTTGCAATGCAATAAGACAGCTACATAGACAAAAGCTTAGTTTCAATTAATGCACTGGAATTTAACAAATTGTCTTCATGGACCCTGTATGTTGTCTATCTGACACACTTTAACACAAAACCAATGGTATGGCCAGAGATGCATAAAAAGCACAAGTTACAGAACTGGTCTTTGGCCGGGTTTCTGGGCATATTGGCTGGGCTCTAACCGAGCCCTGCCACAGCAGGCCAACCGGCCTCAGGCTTTGGGTCATAAACTTTGGGTATTTGCCACCTACAGCCTGCAACGCCGCGACAACCAGGGGTGGATCCAGAGATTCGACTTGGGAGATACAAAAGCGGCTTTGTTGGGGCATAGTTTCAAAGAGGTCGATGAATCTTCGAAAGCACGTTGAATTTGAATAGATATTGTCGGTATGACCGCTTCAAGCTAACATTTTATATCTAAAATGTTAATACATTTCGAGAAAACCGTTGGTTCGTACAAGTTTCCTGGAAAAAAACGAGGCCGGATTGAGAGGGGTGGTAATTTGCCATTTTCCAATACGTAAATCCATCAGCGACGTCAGCAGAACCATTGACGTCAGCACCACCAGCGACGTCAGCAGCGCTATTGGCGTGTGCAGCACCAGCAACGTGTGCAGCACCAGTGATGTCAACAGAACCAGCGACGTGTCCAGCACCAGTGACGTCAGCAGAACCAGTGACGTCAGCAGGACCAGTGACGTCAGCAGGACCAATGACGTCAGCAGTACCAATGACGTCAGCAGGGCCAGTGACGTGTGCACGACGCAGTTCGGTGGCGACCTTCGACGGCGGCAACAAAAACTCGGCTCGATTTCCAGTGGCCGGCGGCGACACGTCATTCAAGTCGGTGCTGCGCATATTCGCCGGCTTTTTGCGACGGGGTCTTCCGGGTCGGCGGACAGGGACTTCTGAACACGAACACCGCCCGGGGCGCCGGCGCGGCGGCGGCGCCCTGGGAAAGGCGCGACCTGACTCGAGCGCCGCACCGCCGCCGGCTGCTGGGAGCGGCTGTCAGCAGCTGCCGCCGCCAGCTGCGCGAGGCCGCCGAGCCCAGCCCCCGGCAGGTGTTCAGAGCGTCCAGAAGCGACGGAACGCTCCGCAGGTGCAACAGCCGGCTGAGTTGCTACTGCGATGTGGAGCTGCTCTCGTAAACATACATGATATCTACATATGTTGTTCGATGACTGAAATAGGAAATGTGTTTCCACTTTGAGTTCTTGAAGTATACTTAATTGTATATTGTAATATTGTAATATACTTAATTCACGAGGTGTCGCGAAACGACGGCTATACTTGCTGTTGCATCGCATTACCAACTTCCCGCGGACCCCAGCGGCTGGATACCAAGTTAAAAGATACAACCAGGCTTATTATATGTTCAATTATCATTCCTGATGGCATGATCATATTTGCATTAGATTCTGCCAGAAAGCTGAATCACTTGGGTATGTTTGGAAGCGAAAGTGGCAATAAACGGAATATAGAAGAAGACAAGTTATATATATTTTGCGATGCATGGTTGAATTGGCCCGCTACTTTAAGCACGCCGGTATTGGTGCTACCAAGCACATCTTGACGGTGATGTTGATATTCATCTGTGGAAAGGAGCATTTTCGCTCTAGAAAAGCTTTGATTTTCACGCCATTGTTGCTGCTCTAATCCAGCAGAGATATTAAATATTTTCTGAATCCATGATCTGAATTAATTTTGCGCTTAGTTAATAAATATAGATTAAGAAAGAATGCATTATCAGGTTGATTATTTCCATGTAGGTTATGGAATTAAGCAGTTGCATGATTTAGAAATTGCGTTCCGCCATTTTGCCAGTTTGTGAGCCTTTGTAACCCTTGTGCGTCCTGGCGGCTACAAGGTCCATGTCATTTCAGACGTCTCAAGCGCCAATATTCCATTGAGAACATGAGGACATTCCAAAGTAAAGCAAATCGAGACACGAGTAAGAAAAGGACATGCACGTTCATTAAATCAGCAAACGGCACGACATCCTGCGGAAATCCTCCTGTCGCGATCGACTGAACAACATCAGGTCCTGTCGATGCGGACGGATAGCCTTCGCTACGGCGAGCTCCCGTCTTCTCGCCTGACTTCAAAGATGAGCCGGGTGAAAGGGTCTTGCACCTCTCAAAGATGTCCTGTGGAAAAACGCGTGAAAAGCTTGCACCGGTGGCCTTCCACTTCGCTGCAACTCAGGCGTCAAGTGCAGCCTCAACAAGAAGAACCAGCGTTACATGCCGCGAATGGGTGCACAATTTCCTTAGAAGTCACCATGTTGGTTGGTTGGTTATTGGTTTTACGACACGTCGACCGTTGAGTCATATAGCGTCGCCAATCTCTCACGCCGATTGGTCGCGGGCGAAGAGTAGCGACAGGTGAGACTCGAACCCACAATCTTTCGATTGTGAGACGAGTATCTTACACCTAGACCACTCGTCCCCTTAGAAGTCACCATGACGTGTCACTACGAAAAGCCCGGGAACATACTCTGGCGAGGCTAGCAGCAATGAATATGGTAAGCATGGCGGGGTTCTGCGAAAACATCGCAGGGGTTTCAAGGGGTCACGAGCCATACCCGTCACACAGATTGCACAATGTGGATGCAGCGGATTTCATGTCAGTCGTGCCCGCCCTGAGAGTCCTCTCAAGAAAAGGGTCCAAGGGAGGTGGCCCCATGACCCCGGCGGAACGTGGAAAGCTGGCGACGACAATTGGGTCTGTCAGCACTTGCGATGTGGCTGCGCCGCCGATGATTATATTCGGTGGACGCGAGAAGGTGATGCCATGTCTGACTCGGGGGATGCGCCTGTGGACACTGTGGATCGAGTGAGTGAAAATGGGCGTGTGAGCACAAAACCGTTCCACCAGTTGCGCGCCCACTTCATCGAGCATGTCGGACCTACTCTGAGCAGACGTCCATGATGTCTGGAGCAGACATCATGGACGTCACCGCCAGCGCCAGGAAGCACGGCACTGCCATTGTGTCGCCGTCGCCGCTCACCGCACACATCGTGCAGCCGCTCGACATCTCCGGCACGGACCCTGAAGGAGGCCTGGCCTCGGCAGCTCCACTTCCTTCATAGCAGTCATACAGGAAGTTGCAGCACCGACAACAACATCGCGGAGCTCTTCGCTGCAGCGCATGAGACCGTCACCAGGAAGCCAGGCGGCATCATCAGCAGCTTCGCCGCGTCTGGCGTCTGCCGGTCAACTCTTCTCGCACAAGAGCATCGGCAACGAGGAGATGCTCAGATGCAACCATAGCGTCCTCGCACATGCGGCTCTAAAGGAGCCCGAGTCAGCACCAGAGCCGACGGCTTCAACAGCATGCAGACGCCACGAGCTCGCCACCCATGATTCAGTCTGCGAATGAAAACGTCAACGAGCCCGGTCATCGACGACGTCCTGCCATCCCCTGAAGTCGTGGCGAAGGGTCCGCAGGGAACAGCTAGAAAGCGTTCAAAGTGGTTCTCACGATCTCCCCGTTCAAGAAGATAATGACAGAGAAGGAATGTGACAGACAGAGAACGAAGACCCAAGGGCAGAAAAACAAACGCAAGAAAACTAAGACGGACAATAGGATAAAGCCGAAAAAAGTGGAAGCGGACACCAAGGTGGATCAGAAGACATATGCATCTTCTCAGTGGCGCAACCAGGATTTCAGTTCGGGGGCCAGGGTTGAGAGCGGGCCCCCTCGCAAGCGGGCCCCCTCATGTTTTTAAAAGTCTGCGGAAAACATGCACTTACTTTGAGCGGGCCCCTATGTTTGTAAAACTTCGCAGAAATAAAAGCACTTTTCCTTTATCAGGGGCCCCGGTTCGAGGCGGGCCCTGGTTAAAACGGGTCCCCAGATTTTCAGTTGGTTCATAGGGCCCTGATTCGAGCCACAGATCCGCTTCGCGGGCCCTAGCCAGGGCTCTGAGTAGGGTGGGCCACTCGAGCCAGGGCCCGCTTCGCGGGCCTGGCTCGGAGCGGGCCAAAAATTTCGGGAGGGGCCATGGCCCTTGGCCCCCCTGGTTGCGTACTGCATCTTCTACAGCGAGGGTGCACAAGGTGAAGGAGAGGCCTGGCTGCAGTGCGAATCGCGCACACTCTGGGCTTATGAAACGTGTAGTTGCGGCTCATCGTCCAAGGCGTTCCGCTGTTACCCGTATCACAGCTAGGTATAAATATGATTTAAAGCAGCTCCAGTCGGGCTTCCACATCTTTCTTTTTGACCGAGCAGGTAAAAACTTTATTTGTTTAGCACTCACGTAATGTACGCTTGAAGTATTTTGATATCGTATTTTTGTGTGGTGGCCGCTGGTAGCGATATGGCAGGTATTACTAGGATATTAGCAGCTCAGAGATTGCATCTCATGTGTGATTTACCTAATCCGTGTCTCAAGTCTTACGGTCTCAAGGTTGGGTGGTCTCTTTCGAGACCGTGATTGGGTTTGTGGATAATCTGATAACCTAATCTGCTTTGCAGTTGTTTTATGTGGGGGTTTATTCGTCAGTGTCCCATAATATACCATGTTTATATTCCAGTGTCCTGTCTGCACAGTGCTACCTTTGAGATGTAACGGTGACGAAGGTTGGCGATAAGTTACTTTTTGTCTAGTAATGGAAAGATACAACACGTTAGCATTTACATTTTAAAAATCATGTTAGGAACCGCATCAAAATGACATTACAACAGATTAAGAATCACTCGGAGGGATCTGATATCTTCTGCGTGGAGTGTGGGAAAACAAAAGGTTTACAGTGACAATTAAATATATGTGGTGGAGGAGTGTGCTACAAGTTCCGAAATGTTAACTTGTTCGCGGGTCGGGTGATGCGAGCCGTGCCTTTCCTGGAGTAAAAAAGTGAAGGGCTGGCTAAATTGTCTGGTGCCAATGATTTCTTCGCACATCATCCCTGATTCCATGGAAAAGTGTGCCAACTTGTTCGCGATAAATATCACCCGATAAAGATTCCGTCCACAAATGCTTCGATGTATGCCAAAAAGCTGTGGTGGCGATGCTGCCCCGCTTCTCCTGTAGTACCCATTTGGTAAAAACCTGAATGTGTCGGAAACAATGGCGCCCACATCACTGGCCACTCTTAAGAAGTTGTCAAACGCTAAAAAGCACACACAAGTATTGAAAGTTCCTGAAAATATCCTGATGATTCATGTTGGTTTTATAGAACTGTGTTTTTGTACTTGCGTTGATTTCGAAGTGCTTAAGAAGGGTCAATATACTTCAAATTATCTGTCCTTACAGTCATATGAAGATGCAAGTAATGGCATGTCCAAGTAGAGTCAGCCAGAATATCGGACCTCTATCAAAACTAGAGCTAGAAAATGCAGAATCTGGATAGATTGAATGACCGATCTTTTAACAACAAAACTACCAAAATGCGATGCTAATGTGGTATAGTAGCTACCGGACATCAGGTGCATCGCCGTTTATGTTTACTAATAATGTGCGACGTAAACGACTAATAACAACCAACAGCGATCAATAGCGACTAATAACGACTAATAACGACAGAAAGCGTTACCAATGGTGACACACCACACCTTAAATCAAATGCAAAATTTCCGGTGCAAGACGCCTGCTAGGCAACAACAAAGGAGGCTGCCGATGAGGATGCCGAGGTAGCTACCGATGAGGGTGCCGAGGAGGGTGTCGAGGAGGCTGCCGAGGAGGCTGCCGGGAAGGCTGCCGAGGAGGGTGCCGAGGAGGGTGCCGAGGAGGCTGCGGGAATATGACCAGGGGCACTACGACAACTTAATATTGTCTGGGACTACTGGTCAGTTGTCGTTGGATACGCAACGAGGATCCAAAGCGTGCAGATTTCAGACCACTGGTGAAAAGCGATTTTGCTCTGGCGGACGCGATTGCCGGAGACAACAGCTGGTGGAGATTGGTGGCTGCTAACCGCTAGCTGGAGGCCGGCCACCGAGGATCTGCCGACTGCTGCCACCACCGCGACGGGTCAGATCATCACGAGCTGACGGCGAGGTCCAGGCGGCCGGCACGCGTCCGGCACTCAACACACCACCCACAAAAACGCAAACATGCCGCCGCACCGGAAGGTGCGCGAGCCACGGCTATTCACTGGGCGCCGCTATTTTCGGTCGGTGACAAATGTGGCGCAGTTGGCGGCGGGCACCTGCGCCACTCGCACGGTGCGCCGCCGTGCCGGAACGACGGCCGCGCGGAACTCGTCACCGTCACCGTCACCGTCACCGTCACCGCCACCGTCACCGTCCCGCCCGTCACCGTCACCGTCACCGTCACCGCCGCCGTCACCGCCGCCGTCACCCGTCACCGTCACCGTCACCGTCACCGTCACCGCCGCCGTCACCGCCGCCGTCACCGTCACCGTCACCGTCACCGTCACCAATCGCGTCCGGCGTCGTCACGCTGAAATGTAATTTGAAAGGACGACACGGAGATGGCCGATGGCATCGCGACCACAACAGTCACATCCGGCGACACTCAGCACATTCAGCACATATCGGCGCTTCTGCGAATCTCCCTCCCCCCCACCCAACGCCCACGCTCCGCCCCCTCCCGCTGCGGGAAGTGACGCCCGACTACGATACTCTGAAGACGAGGTACCGGTCTCAACCAAAATGCGAAATTGAGGAAGGTTGGTGAACTGAATGATTGCGTGAGCCGGGACCACTGCGCACACTCCCACAAATCTCGATCTGCTGACGTCAGCGACCGCCCTCGACCTCGCTGCCTCATCAAGCCACCACTAATTAGCAGAATCTGTAGCTGAACGTCTAGCTGTGGCTAAACGCCACGTCCTCAGCAGCATGTTAGTCGACGCAGCAGGAGCCAGGGCAACAGATCGTTACCAGATATTTCCGGAGTACGGCAGTGCACCTACGCTGTTGCGTCCATTGGCTGATCGACTTCACTGCGGCTGGTTGATTGGACCACCGACTCTGTCGATTCTGTTCTGCAGACCGGCAGCCGGTTGCGTATTGAGGCCCGGCGTGCGGTGTCAGAGGAGGGAGTGCCACCGCGTGGGGCGGCCGCTCAGTTCTCACACAACGTGCCAATTTCACGGCACAATCCGGGCTCAGCTGCACCACGGCTCACTCGTTGAGCACGAGAACAGTCTGCTCTCTGAACTCGAACGGTGTTTTTCGCCACGTATGGTGTTGTGGTATGCTTCCTCAGAGCAATTGCTGCTGCGCGCAAGTTTGATAAATTTAGATTCTGATTCGCGTAGTAATGATGTCCAGGGTCGAACGTTTGCTTCCGGTAGAGCTGTGTTGTGTAGCTTTGAGTCACCACGGGCACTTGCTGAAGCCGTTCTACAAAAAAACCATCCCCCAACCGTGGGAAACGAGCCCAAGTCACAATTTCTGTGGCTAGGTTCAAAGTCCAGGTTGATGAACGCACCCGCATGCGAAACGTCGGAAGATGAAGAGGACAGCATTGCACAAGGAAGACAACATGGAAGTAGTGAAGAATGACTCGCAAGTTTACAGAGACGTCCATCAGCAAGGTTCTGAAGCATACATATATGCGCATAAGGACTCATCTTGGGCATAAAAAGACGCGCAAAAAGATGACTGGCATACCGAAAAGCACACAAGAAAAAATATCAGGAATATTCTCAACCATACCAAAACGCTTATCAGGAGGAATCGCAGGCGTACAGAGATAAGGAAGAATGGCAAGCATATCTAAACGCAAATCGCCACCTTCAAAACAAAAAGGCGAACAACACTAGAGCCGATAAGAATGTGCAGCTGAAAACGCTCGATTTTCGTAGGATAGATAAGACTAGATTTTGTTCAGCACCAAATTGGAAGGATGAATCAGAAGGTATGTGTTGTGCTGGCGAAAAGTAACACTTCAGCCGCTTACTGGCCAGATGTCTCCGTTCAATTAATTGCTGTTTGGCGAACATGAAGTAAATGAGTATTCCTTGCAGGAAATATTGGAGTGTAATTTTCCATTTATATATGGCGTCGATTGGAATGAACACGGTGCCAAGGTTCCAGGGAGCATTTATCACGGTGGCAATGCAACTACTAAGTATGCAGTCTTCAACGATATTCTGGTTTGTCAACCGTACTACAAGCCTTCATTAGTGGTTCACCCCGACTTGGGCGACGGGTGATCGTAAGTGAGGGGGGGGGGGGAGGGGTGCTCACAAAACTGATAAACTTTTCCGGAAAGAGCTGGCGTAGTTTCTTGGATTTCCCTTCGCGGGGCTGGACAAAGTGGAGGCATCATTGCCTGGATCTACCGAGACGGAACGGATCCAACCTGGATCCACCTAATCGGAACGGATCCAACCTGGATCCACCGCGACGGAAAGGATCAAACCTGGATCGGGATCCAACCTGGATCCACAAAGGGACCACAAATGCGCAATCAAATCAGACCAGCCTTGGCAGTTGTGCGACCACGGTGGACGTGTACGTTTAGCGCAGTTGGGCGACTCCAGGCTGCCGAGCCGCTTAGCCTCGTACTTTCCAAGCGGTTGCATATTACGTCGAGACGGAACGGCAGCGAAATGTTGGCGCCGACCTGAACGGTGCTCGTATCGCGAGGTGCACGACGCGCCGCACACGGCTGGTGACTGTGCGCCGCTGAGGCACAAGTGCACATCTTGGGCTCTTTTGAGTCGGCACCCCCAACAGTTTGACGGTTCTGAGATTTAAATATGCAAGGGGAAATCCCGCACCACATAGCCCAATCATTCACGAACGACGCTCGCTCGTGCTTACCTCACCGCCAGAGTCAAGCGCATCTAGTGAAGCGAGATACATGTCTGCTTGAGGGTTCAAGTTAGACGTCATGAGCCGTCTTAGCAAATAATTACGTCATCGACGCTGTGGAATAATTCATCAAGTTACATCCATGCCGAATACACGAAATACATGCACTGTGTGTGTCGCCCTATCGTCCGAGCCGACTGAATCGTTCGGCGGCCCTGGGCGTGGCCGACCAGGCCGGCAGAGAGGACGGCAGCCGAGACGGGAGTGAGCGGAGAGAGTGCGGGAGCGGAGGGACGGGCGACGGTGTCTGGTCGTCGGGGTGGAGGCGGGAGTGGGGGTGGGGGTGGGGGTGGGGGCACGCGACACCGGGCTGCAATGTTGCCCGAATTAGAGTGGCGGCGACGCCGCGTTGTCGCATGCCGGAGCCGCCGGAGCCACCGAGGTCAGTCGACCGCCCACTGGCTGCCTTGGCCGCCGCCGCCGCCGACCGCTGCTGGGCGGCTGCCATTTGGTCAACCCGACCCGACACGACCCGACACGACCCGACACGATCCTACCCGACACGACACGTCCCGACACGACCCGACACGACCTGACCCGACACGACCCGACACGACCCGACACGACCCGATACGACCCGGCCGCGCACCTGGCGCACGCACACGCACAATCCGGCTGGGCCGGAGCCGCGTCGCCCGGCCGACGCCACGCCCATCCCGTGAACAGCTGTAGGACACGCCCCCTCGCCCCTCCTCCCCAACCCCGGGCACGGCGGCTCCTCGTCGGCCGCCGCCGCCGCTCATCTGCCAGCCTGGCGGCGGCCGGCCGCGATGGCCTTATATGGCGCGCTCCAGGGCGCGCTCCCGATGACCGGTGTCGACACTGCGGGTCGTCGACACGTCGACGCCGACGGCCGGCGAAAGGTCTAGGTCGGCGCCGGCCGGAGGTGGCCCACCGAAGCGGGGAATCGGCGCGGGCGGCGAGACGGGCGCAGGCGAGTCGTGAACGCCGCATGCTCGCCGGCGCGGAGGTCGTAGTTCGACGCATCAGCGGCCACGCAGTGGCACATTGATCGCTGAGAACGCACCGTGTAACGGGCGTTAAGCTTTGGGGTTGGATCCCAGCGGCGATGGGTGGCTTGGTCAATTTCGTTGCACTCACATCGCCTCCGAGTTTCCAAACAGGGATCATATACATGATGAAGCTGCTCATGGGTAGGCAGAGTGGCTGCCCTTCCCATTCCGGGCAATTTCAACGTTAGTTCCGTGACGTCACTGATAAATAAATGAGACCTGTATAATCACCGAAGAAGAAAGAATAATGACGAACTTTTGAGTGTGGTTCAAGTCAATTACGTTTTATGAAGCGTAGAAAAGCTATGAGTGGTGAAGCAGAACAAGTAGGCCATTATATTTTTGTGGTGGTGAAACAGGTATCAGTAACAGTCCTGATCACGGGTGTACTTTTGAGGGGGCAGGTGCCCCCTCAATGTTGGCCTTGCCCCCAAATAATTTCGACTTTCAACATGGGGACCTATGGAGTGTCCCCCTTCCCAATCCATTTGGCTCTCCCCATTACCTTCATGCTCCCCCCCCAACAAAAAAGAAGAAGGAAAGTAAGAAATCAACACCCGTTGTCCTGATCCATCCAAATTGATATAATGTCTGCACTCACGGTAGCCTGCTTTGCATCATTGTCTGCCCGCTTGATTACATTACAAATGAGCCCATGGCTTAGCCATAACATGTATGACGCATGCAAACGGCGGAATCGTTTTTTTTTCGTGCGGAATCTGGTGGGCTACATAGACCACGACGCCGGACATGTTGACCACACCATTCAGCAGCAAACTGGACACCCTCTGTCCAAACCCGTCCTCTGTCCCGCCACGGCTCGGGTACCCAGTCGGCCGCAGGGCAGGGCAGGTCAGAAGGGCACGGCGGACCAGCAGGACAGGGCGGCCCTGCCAGCCAGCGACCACCGGCCTCGACTGCACGCAATCGACCCGGCCGTCGCGCAGTGTCTGCCCACCGGCGGCGCGGGTTCTCCGAAATCTGGCGAGCGCGCGTGCCGGCCACCTACGTGCCGGCCACCTACGAGCCGGCGCAGGTGCACCACCACCTGCACGCCGACACTAATGTCCTGCCATCGAGCGGCCGCTGCCCGCCACATGGACAGCTGAACGTCCGAATGGCCGGACCGTCGTCCGGAGCTTCGCGCCCGGAGCATCGCGATGAGGGGTAGCGAAGCCCGGGCCGGCCCGCACGGAACAGGCTCGGTCCGGTCAGCGGAACACCGCGCGGCGCCCGTCTGATCAGCGGAACACCACGCGGCGCCCGTCTGGTCGGCGGAACACCACGCGGCGCCCGTCTTGTCGGCGGAACACCACGCGGCGCCCGTCTGGTCGGCGGAACACCACGCGGCGCCCGTCTGGTCGGCGGAACACCACGCGGCGTCCGTCTAGACGGCTGCAGGCGGGGCCGACAGGCCGACGCGGCGCCGCCCGGTCAGACGTCGGCGCTCGCAGCTCGTTTCCAGACGTCTGCTCTGACCCCTGACCTTTGCTGCCGGGCAGACCATCGTCCGGTCCCGCTCGCGCCGGCAGCACGCTGCGATGACACCGCGTTGGCCGGACTTCGCCTGGACAGAGGTTTCGAAAGTATTGGTCGGTGGCGTCTTTCCTTCACCGACGTTACCGATCTCACGTTCCGCTACTAGTCTAGTATCACGCTCTCGTGTTGCTCTTCACTGAGCTCTGCGCGTTGTGCACTTACTTCCTTCCCTCTGCATTGTAGTTTCTTAGCTCGCTCCCTTGGCGTTATAGTCTCGCCCTCCTTCGCGTCCGCTCGCTCCGAACCACGCACTCCTTTTTCACCTCATTCTTCTCGCCGCATTGTTTTCCTCCATTGGCCCGTGGTGCAGTGGCCACGCAAGAGTGTCGTAACCGAAAGGTTGCAGGTAGCAGACCATGATAATATATACAGATAATGCATAAAGCAGCTCACACAGAGCGGAGTGCACCGCAAAATAATCCAGGTTCTTCTTCATTTCGCCTTCCCATCGCGGGTTACTTGTTCCTTCTAGTCTCCTCTTTAGACCTCATCTATTCGTTTCTCTTTCCCTCGGATGCAAACATTTCCCAACCATCCTATTATCCTCTTTCATCCACTCATCCTATCCGATCCTCGTGCACAGCTCCTTCCACGCATCTCCCTCCTTTCCACCATATCCTTCCACATGATATCCATCCGCCATCTTTTCCCGTCATTCTCTTCCGTTCTCTGCGCTTACCCGGGCCCTCACCCGTGCTTCACCAGCCTCACCCTGCCGCCCGGCATCACCCTCTCCTCCGTGCTCTGTGCGGGTGGACTCACGACCACGCTCCTCCAGCCCCACCCTGCCGCCCGGCCCTCTCGCCCGGCATCACCCTCTCCTCCGTGCTCTGTGCGGGTGGGAGCACCACCACGCTCCTCCAGCCCCACCCTGCCGCCCGACCCTCTCGCCCGGCATCACCCTCTCCTCCGTGCTCTGTGCGGGTGGGAGCACCACCACGCTCCTCCAGCCCCACCCTGCCGCCCGGCATCACCCTCTCCTCCGTGCTCTGTGCGGGTGGGAGCACCACCACGCCCGGCGGCGGAGGCGCGATCAATACTCTCACGCTACGAGCATCTCCGCGTCTCTCACGTCCCGACGTGAAATCGGCGCTGCCGCCCGCCAATTGCCGCGACTCCCGCCATGAGGCATGGAGCGCCTCGCCGACCTGCAGTGACCAAAGTGGTCACCATTGGACATCGCCGCGCTGCTGGTGGTCTGGAATTAGTGGAAGCCAGATTCTTTTGGTTTGGGGTCATTAGAGGCAACAACTCTGGCCTCCCGATAAAAAAGCACAGCAGCTAAAAATATAAATATATTACATTTGTCCTGCACGCCTGAGTTCTATTGGCCCTTGGATCAATGGAAAAGCTCCGTTGTATACTTCGCTTCATTACATTTACGTACGTAATTATCTGTGGGTTTGACGTAGTATGAAGATATATATAGATGGCTCGTGGCGTAATCAAATACATTCAGGCGGAAACGAGTTGACCGAACTGAGCCATGATATTCATGGACGTTCAATAGAAGCTTGCCAAATGCTCAAATTCACCCACTTGAGCACTGATAACGTGTTGAACGACGTGACGTCTTCAAGATTGGTACGTTATAGGATACTTTTTCCGACACACTAACAATGTTTCATCCTTCTGATAAGTGTTTCTCCTCAAACTAATCCTCCTTGAATCGTTTAAGTTATTTCAGGAGTTTGCAACTCAGCGGCGGGCTCAGCTGCAAAACCAGGCCACATATGCAGACATGGCCAGGGGTTCAAGAAGCTGTGATGATGACTGGCGTATGAACACGGAGTAGGTCGGAGGTCATGGCCCTGTCCTTTCGGGAATATCAACAAAAAAGACTAGGGAAGGAAAAGAAAAAGACTAGGGAAAGAAGAAAAAAAGACTAGGGAAGGAAAAGTAAAAGACTAGGGAAGGAAAATAAAAATACTAGGGAATGAAAACACCAAACGTTATACGGAAGACACTTCACAAAAAAAAACATTTCGAGTTGAATTTTCCGTCGTTCCTTCATTCTTAGCGGTGACAAATGCACCGTACACCAATAATTCTGCTTTGTGAATCGTTGCCACAGTTCCTTGCAGAAGTGTCGTTTTATGAGAATGGCTGGGATGGCTCAGATGCCCGAAGATATATGGTGCAATGCATGTGTGCGGACCATGGAAAGCATGACCGAGCACGAAGTCATGGAAAATGTTGGCATGCTTCAGGAGCGGATCCATAAGGGAGGCACTGTGGGCATGTGCCCCCACCCCTTCCGATGGAAAGGAACACCCCTCGAACCGAGAAAAGGCGGATTTTCAACACAGCGGATCTTCAACCGACGGTGCCCCTTCAGGGACTTTTGCAGTAACTCTCCTCTGAGGAAATGGCGCTCCTCCTGAAGAGTGCCCGCCCCCCCCCTCATTGAAAACTTCTGCATCCGCCCCTGATGTGCGTTGGTCAAGTGCAAGGCGCATTATTTTCCCGCGGCAGATATCGAGTGCGCAAAATATAAATGATATAACGGCATCAAAAGGCCAGCACTAAGCAGAACTAGGCCACGACAGTTTCGTTAGACAAACACTGTTCCGGAAACGCGAGAGGCATGAAGTTGCGCTAGCGCACGCTGATTATAGCGATGCCCTGTATTTTGAAATATAGCCATTAGCTACTGAAGCATTCCGAGTTATCATATAAATTAATCATGGTAAAGAGACGAATGTTTTTGAAAATGTCGGTCGCTCTAGCACAAAGGTCATTTATCGAATCCGGCTGAAAATCTAAAATTAAAAATTCCAGCCATGGTTTATCACCAAAACCAAATTCCATACACATTTCAAATCATGGTGAGCTAATTTGTGTGGTGTCTGGTTGACTTGTCCTGGAACGCCCCATGGGAGAAACCCGCCCTGTCAGGTCGTGTTCGATCCCACCCCTGAGATCGGCGCTCTGCCAACTGAGCTAAACCAGCGGCAAGCTGCAATTCTGCGTGTCATGTATTGTATGGTTGTTTGATCATAACAACATAACATTTGATCACAATTTTGGTTGATTATGCGGAACCAAAACGAGCGACGAGCGATAATTATTAGTGTCGTGTCTTTAAAGGCAGATTCGTAACGCATCACATCCGTGTGGATAGTGATGTGTTGCATATGTACATACTAATTGCGATGCACAACATGAACTAATCGTTTTGCGACACTCCCTTGATTCTAATCATTATTAGTCAACGATGCAACTAAATGTATTTATGTCAGTTAGACACAAAATCGATGGGCCACATGGAGGTGTGTTTTCCAAATACAGCTTAACTTGAACACTGGAGATGAACAGGATTTCCGGACTTGGAGTGCTAAACAGTTGTAGCTTTTCGTTGCTTTCATCGAACTATATTGTTTGCAAAGCAAAGCATGTGCACACATGACCGGCCACATTCTTCGCACAGATGCGTTAACTGTGCAGTGTGCATGTCTGGTTGTAAGATAAAATGAAGAGATGGAGAGATGTAGAGATATAGTTGGAGAAATAGAGAGATAGAGAGATAGGGAGATAGAGATATATGGAGATAGAGAGATGTGGAGATATAGAGATATGGAGATAGAGAGAAATGGAGATAGAGAGATATGGAGATAGAGAGATATGGAGATAGAGAGATATGGAGATCAAGAGATAGGGCGATAAAGAGATAGATAGATAACGAGAGAGAGAGAGCATTTAAACGGTTAAGTAATAACTAAGTTGGTCCATGCACATGTACACCTGAGCATATGTATGTCAATGGGGATGCAATGGGGTCCCTCATGTGTCAGGACACCTGAGCAACAACATAAGTACCGTCACTCATTTCTGGATATGTTTGTAATGTGTACTAGTGTTCCAATGCTTATTTTTGTCTTCAGAACCATTGGAATGGCTCAAAGGAAAGTTGGGGTGGCTTGAGCCGTCCCGAAAGTATACACGACAAGCGTGGCTCGCTGGGTAGTGCATAATACAGGGCTCAGGTATTACGCAAACAGTTGGTGCACAACTGCTATTCTAAGTAGCTTTCCTGGAAGGCGAACGATTTGGGTCAGTATTCTATGGAAAAAGAAAAAGAAAACAAAACCAACAGCTGGTCTGGTCGCACACTTCTCTTCACCCTTCTTCTTGAAAAGTATCAAGCTCATGCATTAATTGACTGACGATTATTGTCAATATGCCGCCTCCATGCCTCTGGCCACATCAGCGCTGCTCTAAATACCTCAGGTGATTTGTATAAATAGCACAGCCCTGCTCGACGCAGCCTGAAAATCCGAATACCCTGGCATTTCTGGGAACTGCCGACACAGCTGAGACGTCCGTCATCTACGCGGTGCAAATTGGCCGCTCTGCCGACGCGGCAGGAGTCTTCGAACACCGATCACCCTCAACTATTGTCGGTATCGATTTTTCTGGTCTCTGAATTTGGTAGGCTGAGGTCCACCTGATCCTCGAATTTCGCCCAGTCCGCTCTTTTCAAGTTCCAAGATGGTCTAAATAGCTTAGTGCGGTGGATAGAATCCGTGCTGAGCCTAATTGTGATTTGGTAGTGGTCGCTCATCCCGGGAACGTGTGAAACTGACCGGTCAAATAATGAGCTAAGTCGTTGGGAGCAGCACGTCAAGTCAATGCAACTGTCCGATCCTCCTAAGGTTGGGTTGTAGTGGGTGGCGGCCCCAGTGTTAAGAAGTACTAAGTTGTGGTCCGAAATAAACTGCTGAATTTCGCGCCCTCTAGTATCAGTCTGGTCGCTTCCCCAGGAGGGGTGTTTAGCATTAAAGGCTCCTATAATTATAACTGGTGGAGGGGCCTGGAACAGCAAGTCGCTCAGCTCTTGTGGTGTGGGGGTTGTAGCTGACGGCGAGATGTATAGTGAGATGATTGTGGTTTGGCAATGGGCAATCAGGAAGATGTCCCCAACCCAGTCCCCGCCTTCAGCACCCAAAACCTCACACAAACTATAACGTAAAAATTCCCTTAACGTAAATATCCACTTGCTTGCACCTTGATTCCAAACACTCTCTTTCTTAGACAGGCATGCAACGTACTCGCTTAAAAGGCGGCGCAATTGACCTTTATGGTCCGGCACGCCTAAAAAGATCACTCTCCCCCTTCGTCTTTAAAACACGCGCAAGTTCGCTTCGTGACTTCAGCATAAGCGCGACTCGCAGGTGACAAGTGCTTCCGATCAGCAGTGACAAGCACATTACATGCATTTTCGACTACATGTCATGTGCACGCGACCGCCGCCGTTGGCAATGAGGTCCACACTGTGTATTTTATGTTAAATTGAGCACTACGTCCATTCACCAGTATTTGCTTCCTTCCTTTCAATCGTCAACAGGTGCAGCACCATTCGACTTTCACGTAATTTAAGAGTGGATTTAAGAGCGTGGATCTAGGGGTGTAGATGTAAGGATGTAGATCCAAGAGTTTGGATCTAATGGTATGGATCTAAGGGCGTGGATCTAAGGAAATGGGTCTAAGGGTGTGGATCAAAGGGTATGGACCTAAGGGTGTGAATCTTATGGTGTAGAGCTACGGGTGTGGATCTAAGGGTGTGGATCTAAGGGTGTGGATCTGAGGGTGTGGACCTGAAGGTGTTTCACTGCTAGCAGTGAAGGTTACATAACGAACCGTCTCTGAAATGGTGTGACCGGGTAGATCGCAGACGATGGCGTAATCAACGTAATAACACGCCACTTCGTACTTCCCTTGCTTCCCGGAAATATAGCCGCAAAAGCAATGTGTAATTAACCGTGTGGCATCATCTGTTTGTTACCTAGTCACAAATTATATGTTTCAGTATCTTCAGCTCTCTTCTAGCATCCGTAGCTTTTGCTCCGCTGAACCATAATTCCCGAGACCACATTATTTGGATCGACGAGCGATGAAACGATGAGACAAACTTGAGGAAGTCGAGATTCCCCTTTCTACAGTTGTTCTGGTGTCCACAGCTTCTGCTTGGGCACGCGTACTCTTTCCTGGAGCAGCGATAACTACTCTTGGAAAAGAAGCACACCCAGTATCAGTGGTGGATCCTCTTCCCGGAGGGGCCCCTTTTCCTCTCGATGTGCCTCCTCCGACTGAAACATTCAAGGGGAGGGGTACACTCGAGCCTTCCCGGAGAGGCGCCTTATCCTTTCAGAGGGACGAAACATTGGAGGGAGGGTGCACTCGAGTCTTCCCAGAGGGGCGTCCTTTCTCCACCGGAGGGGCGCCACCTTCCCATGGGGGGGGGGGGGCACTGGGGCGCAAGGAGGCCCAGTTCCTCCTTGCGTCCACCCCAGTCCATTGGTACGGCTATCTGATGCCAAAACAGCCTGCACGAGCCAGCCTGACCGCCGCACCGTCCACAATGGCGACACTGGATACCAATCCGTCCACAATGGCGACACGGGATACCAATCCGTCCACAATGGCGACACGGGATACCAATCGCTTGCAACTCATATCTGGCTCCATCACTCACTGGTCAATCTCGTCTACACCACTGGCCATTTTCATCTGCACCGAAGAGCTGCTAACAGGGCAGGTATCGCAGAATGGCCCCAACGTCATCCGCCGACTGGAGAAGCTTCAGAGGCGGACAGGGCCCCGCGCCGCCTGGGGTCCCACTCCTCTGCAGAACACAGGACAGGACTCACCGCCCCAGCGCAGTTGGTGCGTGGCATATCGTGCACGGGGTGGGACCCTGGCGGTGGGACTCGCACCGCCTGAGATTGGAGTCCTCTACTGGCAACCGGCAGGTGTCGAGACAGACCAAGTTGCTGGTCCCCCCCCCCACCCCCCACTCCTCCCGCCGTCACTCCTCCAGGAAGCATCAGAACAGCCGGCACTGTCGACTGGACACGCAGTGACTCATGCGGTGCATCATGCGGCGACATTACCTCACGTCCTTGGTGGACAAACACTCGTCAGCTTCGTGCTCGTCAGCTTCGCCGGCCCAACAAGACAGCACGCACAACCGCAGCCGATTCTGGACAGCATGCCGTCACCTGCATGCTTGAAGCATTGTGACGCGAGTAAAATATCCCTGCGGGCCTCGCGTTGCAGCCGATGATGTCACGTCCTGTCTTATGACGTCATGTGTGCTCTCGCAGTTCGTTAGAGATGCGTCAGTTTCAAAATGGCGCCTCAGAAGGGCACCAGCACATGTTTTACTTCCTTGGTGAGAGTGAAGAGTACTTAACCTGGTTGAATCTGATTTGCCTATTGGGAATTAACTTATCATGGCCTTCAAACAGTGTACCGCTTACCACTCTCCAAAGTTCATGAACATGTAAACCCCGACAATAAATATTCCCATTAATTTCACCCAGGAAGATTGTAATTCCGTTGAGTAAAACTTCTCATTCATGACTTATTGTTTCTTACACTTCCAAGATATGGGAAATGCGTATGATGTTGTTATCACTGTACAGGTCTCTCCTAGGTCTGCCCCTTGTACAAAATTGCCCTCATTTGCAAGCACTAGATGTGATATTTCATTTCCGCTGTAGGTTCATCTATCACTTGAAACAAGAATGTGTGATCAAAACCAGTCATGAACCTTCTTCTGGTTTGGTTAGAAGTCTAGTGTTGTCTCTCAGCCCAGCTTTGTTGAAGTTCCCCAGCAAATAGGGTTCCCCCATGCACTTTCCTACTTATGTCCTCCTGCATCAGCCTATCAGTATTTTCATTTTGGTCTGGTGGCCTATAGTATGCCCCACTCCTTAACCTTGTTCCATTCTTCAGGATGATATCTAACCACACATGAATTATACTCCTCTCTATACACTATGCTTTCATCTATCCTCCATCCATCCATCACTATGTGCAGTAAGGATATTGCATTCTTACTTACAAGATCGATATAAGAAAACTGAAATAAATAGTGCAATTTCAGAAACAGAACGGATTACAATGGGAGTTCCGTAAGACTCCATGTTAGGTCCACTGCTTTCCCTGGTATGCATAATTGATTTGGGTCATTCCTCACGAAGAACATTCTTTTCATTTCCTGATGATGTTCATTTCCACGTCATGATTAAAGCTTAAAATAATGAACTACAAGGTAAAGCGAATGACATTGCAACCGGGCTACACCAATGGTTTCAGGTTAATATATATTCATTGAAAATAACGAACATAGATTAACAAAATTGCTCAAGTATTTCAAGTACTGAATTAAATATAATCATATATTCTCTAAAAGCGGTCAGGAAACAACAAAACATACATCTTCGTGTCATAATGCATGACAAATTAATATGGAAAACTCATAGAGGATATTTTGCTGGGAAAACTAACAGACAATTTAGGCACAATGGGAAGAGTAAAATACCTGATGACAAGTAGTGAGTGGAATACTTGCACAATACTTTGATTCTTATCTATTTAAACTGTTGTGCATTAACATGTAGAAACAATTGTACAACGAGATTAGACAGGATCATCAAGATGCAAAAATGCATTACGAATGATACATAAACAGCACTATGCACTTACTACAAATGAGGTTTTTAATACAACATTTTTAAGTTCCCTGATATTGTTGAAGAACTAAGCAGATTATTGCTGCACATGCTTTTGAAGCGAACCTTTCCCTCTTCATAATGGACCTTAAATATTCTTTACGTGTAAAGAAAATATACGATCTTCAATATACCAGGAGGTGCTGAGTTGATATCAAAAGTAACGATGAAGGTTATATTTAGTTACTTAGTAGTTTTATTACTGAGTAATAAAATATGACATTTATCGTTACTATGATATCAACTCAGCACCTCCTATATGTTGAGGTCATATATTTTCTTTACACATAATGTCTAAAACCGAGGAGCATCTAAGAGCCATTCTTCGTTGTATTAAATATTCTTCACCGAGTAACTTATGACATGCTCAAAGTTTCCATGCACCTGTTTCATCAAGATCCTATAGATTAAATGTCATATTATTAATTGCAGTAAGAACTTGGAACAACATTATTTCTTTTAAAATTCCTTTCCTTTGTCAAGCGTCTATCAACAAGGAAGACATGAAGTACATCAGGCTTACTGTATTGAGTTATATATTTGAAATCAGCCAACGAAAGTAAATTAACCCTAAGCATTTGCTCAAGATAAAAATGAACAAACGGATTATATGTAGGTAAGTGTACAATGCGCATGTATGTGTGATTAAGTGCATACCAGCACACACACACACCCATATATATATATGTATTTATATATATATATATATATATATATATATATACATATATATATATATATATATATATATATATATATATATATATATATATATATATATATATATACTTTCCTTCCTCATGTGCATGTTATTAAAGGCGTAAAAAGATGTGCTTACTTATATGTATGTGTTTATGTATGCATACATGTAGGTAGTTACATACCATACATGTGACTGTCTAAATGCATAATAGGCTTCAGACATTGCAAGAGAGCGGAATAATGCTACTCGGGATGGAAGTGAGAGTGAAAAGGTAGCTAAAGATAGTGAGAGAAAGGTTTTAGTTATGGGGGACTCAAGAGTTAGTTATGCTGGCTGTTCATTTTGTAGTAGGAACTCTAGTAAAAGGCTGGGGTCTGCTTCCCAGGGGCCCTAATAACAAATGTTGGTTATATATTAGAAGGAGTAATGAAGAGAAGTGGAGAGGGTGCAACAGTAATTGTACATGTTGGTGTAATTGATGTAGGAAGAGGTGAAACTGAGGAAACAATAAGAGATATGGGGCTTTGATAGGTAGATTAGCAGAAAGTAGGAAGAGAGGACTGGTAACATCCATCCTTCTGATGGTAGGCGCAGGGTGTAGAGTAGTATTTTAAGGCCATTAGACTGAACAGCAAGGTGGCCAAGATTTGCAAGGAACACGAGGTGAAGTTCTTAGACCAGTGGGGGAGGGAATTTTTTGGGAGGACTGAAATGTTTGCGTTACATGTGTTACATCCGAGCATGAGGAAAGTGGAATTGCTCAGCAATAGATGGTGGTGATGTCCACGGAAGATCGACCAATGCACCTCACCCTATACATTTTGAGTAAGACCAAAATTTGCTTACAAGATAGCGTTTGGCTTTGAATAAGGCTATGCAAATTCCAGCCCGATTCAACCAACGGTTTTATCTGTAGGCTCCAGCATTATTAGATCAAGCAAAATGGGTTGGTTTGATGATGGATACTCATGGATAAGAAACAGAAAGGGTGGCAAATTATATATACTTCGGAAGAAAAAAAGACCAACGGAAACATTCACGAAAATATCAGTCTTGTTTGCATTTAAACTCGCGACCTTATGACCTTGTGACCTCGTGACCTCCCGTGACCCCTAGCCCATCAAAATTTAAAAGTTTGATGGCGGAAACAAAAGTGGGCATGCTTTCGCTGACCAAACAAAGAAACGCGTTCTTGTAAATATCCGATATAGCCGTCCGCTCGTCATGGGATTTTGCGATTGTAAGCTTCCGGTGTAGGACGGATTTCGGGTAAGCTCTTCCGGTGTAGGACCGATTTCGGGTAGCTTCCCGGTGTAGGACGGATTCCGGGTAAGAAAGCTACATGAAGTAGAACAATGAGATGACAATACATGATAGGAATACGTTTTCCTAAGAAAAATGCATGTCTTTTTAATGCAGATGCATAGTTACCCTTAACTACCTTCACGAATTCCGGGTCACCAATTACCGAAAGGACACCCATGGGTTTAACTACGCGTAGCGACGCAATTGTACTTCGGAACAATTGATATGTATTGAATAACATCCAAAAGTGGAAGCAACGCAACCCGACCCGATTAAATCAGGTTATATTACCTACATGTTAAATCTGGCGCGGTAGGTAGGCGCCTATAAGAAATATTAGGATCACTTTATGTCAGCAATCAAATGTTAGGCAGGTTTATCATTTGGTGCCAAATAAAAAAAAACATTGCGTCTCTGTGAACTGCTGATGACCATGCGCTAAAGGCAAACAAAAGCCGAGGTGTTTGTCGTGCGTATGTCTTCCCTCCCATCCTATTCGTACTCCGTACGTATTTGCGTACTTCCCACCCGTACCATAGCTCTATATTCTCCAGCCTGTTGGCGGTTCGGAGGGAGATAAGGGCACCGGCGTTAATGACGGCGGACAGCAGAGGGGTTGACATGGGGGAGGAAACGATAACAGGCTTGGCAGAGCTGGAGCAGTGTTCTACTCAGTTTCGGACAACGCCTGGTGTAAAGAGGACGTGGTGACTTCACTTCAGTACTCACTTTTCGCGAACGACATAGCCATTTGGACAACATCACAATGCTTCCTTAAAGCTGACAAACCCTTCAAGCAGGTCTAGACCACATTGCAAAGTGGTGCAAACTTGGGTCTTCACCCTGTTCGCAGAAAATCGGCCACCGTCACATATGAAAATTAGTCATCACTTGCACCAAACTTAAAATCGATGGGTAAAGCCATCGAACAGGTGAAAAGCGTCAAGTTGTTAAGTGCATTTAGACGAGGAACTCAGTTTCAACACCCACACCACCACCATCTCGAAGCGATGCGCGAAGCGCGTCAACATACTCCGTGCACTTGCAGGCACAGACTGCGGCGGAGACGAGGAAAACACTACTGCGACTTTACACATCAATCATATGATCCGTCTAGAATACAACAGCATCATTTTTGCCACCGTTTCAGAAAGCCCGAGCCAAGATTAGAAATCATCGAAAACAACTGCATCAAGAGCGGCCATAGATGCCCTCAGCACCACACTGATAGCCAGTCTTCTAGTGAACTCAAATGCGCTTACACCACCTCGGGAGGACACAACAGCTGTGCCTTTACTACATAAAATCAAATCCATTAAAATCATCCGGCACAGCGTTTGCTTCCCACCTGACAGATACGACAGAGCCGATTTGGACGCAAATTTCCACCATATAGCATTCAAATTGACACGACTCCCTCGAATCTTAACCTCACAATGCCAGCAACTGCAGCTAGACCGCCCACTAGTACATTCTGAACTCTCAGTCATCCAAAGGTGGAGTACTTGCTCTCCGGAAAAGAAATCCACTATCACATCGGCGGAAATTCTTGGCATCTTCCACAAGTTCGCCGATGACAACAATCTAAAACACTCATATTCACGGATGGGTCGAAACACGGGGCTTGGGGTAGGCATCGGCATCGCTGGACCAGGTCTCAGACTTTCCAAGCGTTTACCGGATAACTTCTCCATCTACTCCGCTGAAGCAATGGCCATTCTGGCCGCTATCTTCATTCTCATGAGGCGTAAAGCTAGAAACGCAGTAATTTGCTCAGACTCCAAATCCGTCCTTCAGTCAATTAGCAACACCCACGAATGTCCACATCACGCCATTGATATAATCCAACAAATCGTGGCCCATAACATAAACATGAACTTTCCTTTCCTGGATTCCGGGCCACGCCAACATCCCAGGTAACGAAGGAGCAGACTGGCTCGCGAAGCAAGCCTTAGCATCGAACACTTACCCTCGCGTGGAATATTCGGTAGACGATTGCAAAGCACTCCTACAAAGCCACATTCGCCAACATCAACAGAACACATGGACACAACACAACTCAACACGACACAAATCCAACCACACCCACGCAATCAAACCAATGATAGGCACATGGAACACATCAAATCAATCTCACGGACAAAAAGAGGTCATCCTCACTAGAATTAGAACTGGTTGCACAAAACTAACACAGCCTCAATTAGAGGGCGAGCAATACACAACACCTCACTACGACACCTGCAACACCACGTTAAGCATAGGCCCACATCCTGCTAGACTGCAGTAGCTTTAGCTCTCAAAGACAACCACTTAAGGCATTCCGCCAAAGAGATGGTATCACCCCTATCGCTTGCATCGCTTCTCGGTGACAAACATCCAGAACTCCTTCAATTGCTATTTGAATATCTGTATGCCACAAAACTAGGAGGAGACTGTAGGCACCACACCACCAACACCCACATCAACTCGCAATGCATGACCGCGAAACACTCGTAGGAAACACGTAAATAGCCATTCCCCGAATTGTGTCGGACGAGCATGAGCCGATTTGCTTCCCAATTAGAAATAAATGGCTACCTAGCGGTTCCGTCGGGAGTAGTGAGCCACCGACTTGCTTTAGGAAAACATAAAACTATTTAAAAAGAAAATTAGCATAAAACGACTACCGAGGTAAAACGACTACAAAACGTAAAACGTAAAACGTAAAACGACTACAGAGGAGCCATCGGACGTAGATGAGCCGATTTGCCTTGCAACTCATAACGTAAACGGCTACCCAGAGGTACAGCGGACGTAGAGGAGCCGAATTGCAAAACACCGTGCTAACCCAACTGACAACCCTGCATGGCATGCTTAGGCTAATCCTCTGCTAACAATCAACACGCGGCGGCCGGCGTGATAGGCCGTGTGGACAACTACCTCCTTGTCCGCACGGTAAAGATCCCACGGTGCTCTTCGATAAGAGTAGGCTAAAGCCGGCACCCTGGCAAAATCAACTTCTCGTCACTCTCAAACACCCCCCACCCCCCACCCAAACTACAAATTATTTTGTGGAGGCGTAAAGTAAAATTAAAACTATTTTGACATCAGAGAGATGTCCCCAACCCAGCCCCCGCCTCACCTAAAATATCACACAAACTATAACGTACAATTCCCTAACGTAAATGCCCACTTGCCTGCACCTTGATTGCAAACACTCGCCTTCATAGACAGACATGTAACGTACTCGCTTTAAAGGCGGCGCAAATGACCTTTATGGTACGGCACGCCTAAATAAATCACTCCTCCCCCGCTGGTCGCTGTTCCGTTCACAATTTAGATATCCAGCCTATTCTTGTTTAGTTGTTGTGCTTTTTTGTGGTGGATAGCTTCTTTGGAAATTAGGACATGTATTGGTTGAGGTGCTGGGTATCTCTTTCGGGCGTATAATATCTTCCTCTACAGTCTTAACCCTAATGGCCCTTGTAATTCTTATTAAGTATAAGCACATTATGACTGTGTGACTTGATGTGGATGTGTATGAGTACACATGCATATGTATATGCGCCCATGTATGTATGCATGCGTTTTGTGCATGTGTGTATGTGTACATGTGCAAATGTGT